>JAUJPO010029453.1:0-12594 GCA_032270745.1 Tiaropsis multicirrata | reverse complement strand
GAAATCACTTACGAAACGTGCTCGATTGATCGTTTTTTGAATCAATGTTTTCGTCCGTTACAGTTTTCGTGGCGAGATGGGCTAAAATGTAAATCAAAATCGTCAAACATTAAAAGCCAATAACGTTCAACTGTAGTTGCAGCTCAAATTGATTCTACTGCTGAAAGACTTTACCCCCAAATTTTGAAATCACTTACGAAACGTGCTCGATTGATCGTTTTTTGAATCAATGTTTTCGTCCGTTACAGTTTTCGTGGCGAGAGGGGCTAAAATGTAATTGTGATCAAACGTTAAAAGGAAACTTTTAATAAGGGGCTGTAAATTTTCAACGTAATTTTTCTTTAAACATATTGCCTAAGTTCTCAACATGAAGACTTTTATATCTATCACATATATCGTTTTCGAGAGCTTTCGAATTGTATGAAAGGTTTTAAATTTTATTATTTTTGGTCAATTCTTCGGGGTTTAGTGTTCTCCCTAAAAAACGGAAAAAACGTCCCTGTGACATCACAACACAAGGTTATGGTAAAATTTGGCACTGCTTCGAATTTCAATCTACGTATCATAGAGTACGTCTGTGCAAAAAAATCACAAACCTACTAATGTAGAAAGTATGACAAATGAGATTACCTGCACAAGAATCTCGACTGCATGGTTGTTTCACTCTCCTCTTCCTTATTGGTCTGTTGTGTTTTTCAGCTTTGACAATATCGGCTTCTCTGATAATGTCAACATCAACTACAATGCTTTTCGTTTCCTGCCTGTTCTTGTTTTTCTTCAATATTACTTTCGGATGTTTTGAGGTCAGTATTTTTGACGCGATAAAATATCTTGCATTGCCACAAATTTCTTTTGTCAATACCAGGAATGTATTATCAATAGTGTTGAGTGCATTTATGCAAGCATACACTCCGCAGTCTACAACGCCCTCTTGTAAGTCAATATCGGATCTCGAGACAAAAAGCCATTCGTCTTTGGTTGTGTCCTTCTTCATCACACTTGCAATTAAGTGTTTTATAAAACTGAAAACAGTAGACATAATTTCCGGATTGACGGTGTGAAATGAATCCAAATGATGAATTTGTTTTGTCAGGAGGTAAATGACGATGATTGACCAATGGTTATGACTGTGGTGAATTGGAAGGATCAGTTGTCCTTTTGAAAGTATGTCCTCGTAGTTCTCCGGGTTTAAGTGAACAGATGATCTGCCACTTTCAATACTGGTATAAACATGGCTGTTGAGAACATGGACGTAATCCATTCCATAGGATATTGCCTGTAGAAACCCGTTGACGATATCTCCTTTCAAGCACTTGTTTGGAATCAGGCTTCGGAACTCTTCCGATCTTATACCATTTAACTCAGCATGACCTTCTTCACCTAACCATACTCTTTCTACTTCTCTCTTTTCCTCTTCTGTTGTATGAAAGTTAAGTGGTTGACGATCTGAACCTGAGTCTTCACGAACATAAAACAATGTAGATACTGTTGTTTCAACATCATATGAACTGAGGAAGTTTTCTTCATCTTCGATATAAATGTTACTATCATTTATTGTAACAATTTGTTCGTCAAAAAACGTAACAGTGAAGTGACCAGCATTCCTAGTTTTGCCAGTGTGATTGATCATGGCAAATAAGTTGTACGAGACACCTTCCAAATTACTCACACAAAAGAGTTTGAACTGAAGGTGTCTTTCAATGATGACTCTCGACCTTATAACATTGTCGTTTGTCCCGACGTGTCCTCTGTTAATTGAAACAACTAGTATGGATGGCGCGTTCAGAATTGTGGAGGTTTGGTGGAACATGACTGGACATTCACAAAACGAGTTATCTCCCCAGGTTCTTGGTGGGTGGCCAAAGTAAGCATGACGAATCAAGGAATCCAAAGTCATTCGTGTTGAAGTTTGGAAGACTGATACTTGTAAAGCTGGGTGAACTGAAACTTCTCCACGTACTTTGTTGCATCGGTTGCAAGTATTAAGTTCAGCAACTCTGATAAAGAAATACTCCGTAAGATCAGGACAATCACTGTTTAGTTTGCAGATTAGATCAAAATAAAACTGGGATTCACAACAATGCTGATGGTCGGATATTCGTATACTTGATACTAATTCAGTTAGTACTGCCCAATCTACCAGTTTGCCATTTGACTGTACCTCTAACGGTTGGTTAATTCTTTGAAGTTTTTCATTGACAACAACAAGATGCTTGAATATTTCATTTTCAGGTTGACATATACTGGATAGAAAATCAAATAAGGTTGAGCCACATACAACTTGCAAGACTGTGCTCATCCAACAGTTGTTGAAAGGATTTATGATACCGGAACATGATACTCGTTTGATATCCAGCGTACAAGAAAGCTTTTTGGGCAGTGAAATCTGCTTGATTACATCTCCTTCTTCTTTGGTTTTTCGATTCCATAGAAAATCCAAAACCTCAATGGAGGTCTCTTCTGAGTTTTTGAAAACAATGTAATCTGAAAACGGCAGGAAACGAGATCGTATACAAGGTGCACAAATGAAGTTGTGACAAACTTTGCCGTAATGCACATCCGTTCCCGTGCACTCTGAGTGATAACTTTTCCGACAGATACTACATTTGATTCGAGAACCTACGCGATCTTCTGGGCAGGCAGCACAATAATTTTCTCCTGGGTTTTCACTTTCCTTCTTCTCAGAAAAATTCAAAGTTTTCTTTCTTGCGGATCGATAAATACCAATTTCGTTGACGTCTGTTCTTTTTTGTTTTTTCTGCCAACCTTCTTCGATCTTTAGAGCTTTTCTCGGGAGAAAATCTTCGTTACTGATCTTTGGTGTTGTCTCCAGGACGAATTTATCCTGACCTTGAACGAGCATATCATAAAATTGACGCTGTTGCCAATACAGATCCCTGTAGGTGTTTTCAATAAATTCTGGAATAGGCTGATTCAAGCCTTGCAGGCGTTTTAAATTGGAGAAATACCCCTCAACTTGCGCAGTCGTTGTATTACTTTTCATGATAGATTTTGAAGCCGAAGGTTGCTGCTCTTCATGGTTGTTAGCTCGAAATCTAGTCAAATTACCAAGGCAAAGACCAGTCCAAAGGGTTGCCGTTGGAAGTCGGTAGCGCATTATGAATCTGAAATAGGATGGTGCATAAAATTCATTGTTGATCTCTTCATTTGTTGCAGCTTGTACAAAAAAATCCGATAAAGCACCATTCCAATATTTAGATAATTCAGTTAAAGGTTGGTTACTGTTTGTTTTTGTTTTCTTCGTTTCTTCGATGGATGATAAGAATTCGTCTTCATCTGCTTCAATACTGGCAAGGGTGTTTTCGCTTTCTTCAGTTTTGAGTTTCTCTTCGTTTGATGTTTCTTTCAAATCTTCTTGAATATGTGGAAACTGTTCAATTGACCTCTCGATCGCCTCAATTGCTTCGGGAACTGTTTTGCCATAGTTAACAGCATCAGTGGTCGGTGTCATAAAAACAATTTGTCCAAGTTTAATCAATTCTTCAAGTTCTGCGAGAAATCTACATTCTGTTAATCGGGAAAACCAGTGCATGCCAAGGCGTACAATTTTCTTTGGTAATTTCAATTTTTTCAAGGCATATTTGTTTCTGTTGGTGATGTGGGAAAAGCAAATATGTAACAAGGTTTTCTTCAAATCTTCTTCCAATCCATTGACAATTCTGAATGTTCTGTTAATATATTCCGGAAGAGTTTCACCGCAGAATTCTTTCACGCAAGCAACGATCAACGCAACAGAATAATCAACGAGAACAAGGGACGGCCTTGAAATTTTGTTGAAAACAAGTTTCTCCTTCTCTTGGAACGATATGAGAAAACGCCGAATGGACGATACTGAATGTGAACTAGACAGATATTGCGCTACTGGAAGAGGTGGTGCTAAGCCGTATGGATGACGTACACAAAGAGAGTACAGGAGGATACGCTTACACTCTTTTAACGGTAGGGTAACACCACCGGTTGCATCAAGATAAACTATATCCTGATAGTTTTTTTCATGGTACAATCTAACCAATCCCTCAGTTGTGAGTGTAATCCGCACTTCCTTGTCCACCATGACATCATGGACGTAGCCATAAAACTTTCTGGCTTGTTTTTGTTCACGTGCCGTCGAACGATCTTCTTCTTCAATTTTTGACGCAACTTGTTGAACGTTTTCGTGAAGAAAGGCTTTTTTCGTATGGGGGCTCCTAACTTCCGATTTGATCTTTTGGTACACTTTTGGCGATCTCCCGGCCTCTTCCCTGTTTCCGGCTGCGAACACCGCTGGATCTATCTTTGCTAATTTCTCCCCGTACACTTTACTGGGAGGAGTCTTTAAGTTCTTCTCAAACCTTCGCTGCTCAGCTTTCCTTTTCCTACCAGATATAATGTCAGCGCTGGTTTTCCTGATATTGTGGGAAACTCTTCCCGCAAAGAAAAGTGTCGCGTACTGGCAATCGTCCTTCATTATTGAGACCTTTGCTGAAAAATTACATTTTACAACGCAGATGGCATACCCAATACGGGCAACTCGATTTTTTTCTTGATTGTACTTGTCTCAATCGTTGATGTTTGAAGACCAAACTGCAATATTGGTTATGTTTTTTTACCATTGGTAAAATAAGATCTTTGTATTTATTTTCAAATCGTCGATAGGTTGAAGTATCACTTTGAACTATTCTTAGTTTTGGCCAATCATCTGAAAGCTTTTCACGGATATTTTTATGTTTGATTTCATATGTAAACACGCCATTTTTTGGAATTTGAGCTGAAGTCAAGAGATTTGCAGTGGTGGAGCTAATTTCGGGTAGGAAGAATGAGTCCTCACAACATCCGTTTTGGTCATTATCTGATGCTGATGACGAGCTGTTTTCGGACCCAGTTTCAGGGTCAACATCAGTTTCTTTCACATCACTCTTCTTGTGAGTTGTTTTTTTCATGTTTATATTTGAAGTGCTAGCAAGTCTTTCCATAGTATATTTAGTTAATTCTACGGCTGTTTTCGATAACATGGTTGCTGCAAAACTTTCCATCCTATCCAATATCAGAGTCGTGCGATCTTTACGTGCCTTAGTGGTTCTGGTACTTGTCATATGGTTTCGACGGTCCAATAAGTCTCCGTCATGTACCAATTCTTCTGATTCAGGTGTGGTATCTCTCACAGGCACAAACAATTCTTCGACTTTTTCAGCGGTTTTTTCGTACGATTGGTTGTTATTTGAGTGTTGAGGGAAAGGTAAGTCGATCTCATCGTTGCTCTTTGACATTTCATAACCAGGTGCTCTCACTGGTGAACAATTTTCTCCGAATTGATTGGTTTCTTCTTGATATTCTTCACCAAATATGCTGGTTCCATTTTGGAGCACTTCCGAAGATTTCCTAACATCGACTATTTCAGCAAACGAAATGGATGACGACGAAGCCTTGTCAATAGATTTGATATACTCCCGAAAGAGGTGCCCCACTTTATGGTCAGGAGGTGGTTTCGTAGTATTGTAATATTTTTGGGTTATCTCCTTCCATATTATTTTATCAAATGAGTTTTTGTTACGGTTCTTCGACGGGATAAGTTGCAACAGACGATCCAAATCAATCTCTAGCGAAAATGCACGTCGTTTTCTTCTTTTTCTTGGCATGATTTAATTCTAAATATTTCTTCTCATTGCTTTCTTAATTTAGCTATGAAATAAATAATGGTTGTGATATACCTTATTATATGAAAATAAGTATGGAAGTATTTAACGACCTTGAAATTAACACGCTAAAAATTAACACGATTTTTTGCGAGTTTTTCCACGGCTGGTTTTAATTAAAGGGATTTTAATTAACACGAAAGTTTTCAACTCGTGTTAATTACATGTCTCGTAAGATTCATGTAATAAGGTAGTACCCAATAACGAAAAGGCCTGGAGATCTGGACGTGAATCTCCTATGTAGGAAATTATGTCGCTAATTTCCTACATAGCTGCTCGGCGCGGCAGATTGTTTTTTCGTCAGCGGACGAAGACCTGACTTAACGGCCGAATACCTGAAACTGTAGTTTTCGCCAATCTAACGGCCGAATGCTTGCAACAACAGCCGAATACTTGAATTTCCTTGATTAGTGTTATTCATAAGCGGTCGAATACCTGATTAGACGGCCGAAGACAGCTGAAAAACTCTGTTGTTTTCTGTCACTCGAATATCAAGTGACTGAATACCTACCTGTTTGGAATAAGCAAGCTTATAAGAGAAATTTTCCGAACCAAGCTGTTTTTTACATTAAAATTCTGACAAGTTTGTGCTAATGATAGTATTAGGAAGTCAGGTAACTGATGTCTTGTAGGAAGTCCTTTGGTACACGCCATGCTAAGGAGTCACAATACAGAACTTCTTTAGAGTCTTTGTTCAAGATAAAACGCTCGAATAGAGAAGAGATCCTTCAGGAAATTCGGCCGTTGGATTTTAGCTTTAAAGCTAACTTGGACATCACTTACAATATTATAAACTTTTATAAAATGATCAGATAAAGCTAACTTAGACATCACTTACAATATTATAAACTTTTATAAAATGATCAGCTATTCGGCTGCTTGATAAATATTCGAGTGACAGAAAACAACAGAGTTTTTCAGGTCCTCGGCCGTCTAATCAGGTATTCTGCCGCTAATGAATGACACTAATCAAGAAAATTCAGGTATTCAGCCGTTGTTATAGGCATTCGGCCGTTAGATTGGCGAAAACTGCAGTTTCAGGTATTCGGCCGTTAAATCAGGTCTTCGTCCGCTGACGAAAAAAGAATCTGCCTCGGCGCGAATGATTTTCAGACAATTCAGATTCAGATTGAAAGTAAAATTTTCCACTGGAGTTCGAACAAAAACGTAACACTCGAAAATAAAGAAACCAATTTAAAATTATTCAATCAGTGGCATAAAACAGAACTTTAACCCTTTCCGGACGAGAGAAATGCACTTCTTGAAAGAAAAATTCAAAATATTTTTCACGACGTCTTGCACATGCGAGACGAGCGTTTCAGTGGGTACGGCGACCCAAATAAACCCATCCTAATCAAAATTTCATATTCTTTCCAACGGTAACTGAACGAGCTCTTAGAAAGGCTTAGTTCTCGAGATATTTTCATTCGAATTTTGGTCATTAGTATGGGCCACCCAGTGGCCCACTCGGTGGCCAACTCGTCCGGGAAGGGTTGAATCAAATTTGAATTCACTTTTTGGACTGAATTTATTTATCTCCAATTTCTTTAATCCTCCAAGTGTACTTGAAGCTTTTATCTATAAAACGAGCAATATGGGTGTTTTTCCACTGACGGCTTGAACATGGCTTAAGCTAATATGTTTAACGAAACGTGTAATAAAGTGATGAATAGCCAAGAACTATACATATAATTTGCCGATGAAAAGAGATGGTTGCACGTTTATGTTTTCTTTCATAAAAAATAATTTCATTACCCACAGCAACACAGGAGAACACCGAAAAATCTTTTGTATTTTCTGATCCGCTTATCCTCGATCTTTTGTTCTCTCATACATGCCCTCGACCAAGTTTTAGCGGATTAGAAAATACGTGCGAAATACAAAAGATTTAACGATTTTTATCCTGTGTTGCTTTGGGAAATACAATATTCTTCTGAAAAGAAAAAATTAACGTGCAGCCATCTCTTTTCATCCAAAGATTATATGAATAGTTATGGCTATTCATCGTTTTATTACATTTATCGGTAAACATATTAGCTTAAGCTTCTTTCTGCCGTCAGTGGAAAAACACCCTATGTTACTGCCGTTGAGCAGTAGTTTTCTTTAGATTAATTTTATGTTTCTTTTATATCATAACGTTTGTATTATGTATAGACTAATTGGTTTGTAATTATATTTTGATGTCTCTTATGTATAAATTGTCTTAGGAGTTGTATGTCCTTTTTGTATTGTTAACGTTTTGTAAGTCTCGTGGGAGCTATGTGTTGTCTATTGTTTTATGTGTTATGAATGTTTGTGCGTGTAAAACTTATGATCAAAACTTATTGTAAGCTGTCTCAGTGTACGTTACGGTGTGATAGGTGACAGTGTTTTTAGTAAGTAATATTTTTGTACATATTCTTCTGTTTAACTTTCTTTGTCAAGCCTCAGACATTTGCATCTTTTCTTGAGTTATTATAGTTTTATGAGCTCATTCTTAACTTTATATTTGTGTTTATTTCTAGCCGTTACTTTATTGGAAGAACGCGTTTGAAAACCAAATCACCCTAAATCCATGATTTTGGCCACCGACTTTTATACAATACTTTCAAAATATGTCACTGTAGATAGCTGGATAAATGTCCAGTCAGCAAATTAAAAATCCAATACAATCTCGTCATTGCTCCATGTTGCATTAATGAAATGTCCAATTCTCGAGATGAAATCCAAGCCAATCTGTTCATTGTTCCATGTTGCATCAGTGAAATGTCCGATTCTTGAGACGAAATCCAATCAAATCTATTCATTGTTCCATGTTGCATCAGTGAAATGTCCAACTCTCGAATGAAATCCAATCCAATCTATTCATTGTTAAATGCTGCATCAGTGAAATGTCCAACTCTCCAGAAGAAATCCAATCCAATCTATTCATTGTTCCATGTACATCAGTGAAATGCCCAATTCTTGAGACAAAATCCAAGCCAATCTGTTCATTGTTCCATGTTGCATCAGTGAAATGTCCTATTCTTGAGATAAATCCAACCTAAAATTATCAGGGCAAGAAATCATTACTTGTTGCTCAAAGATTGGGAATATATCAATACTTCGTTATCAAAGAAGGGGAATATATTAAGTTTGGAAGATGACAACTATCAGAACAGTTTTCTTTGATTAAAAGCTACATTATAACAATAAGGTCGCAACCACCCAATAAGGTGAAGAAAACAAAGGAGCAGCCTTTTAACAATCAAGCAGTAGTAAACTTTGTTCGAAATCTTTTGATTTAAAAAATATTTTTGAAAAGTCTTTTCACTATAGTGAAAATGGTAATATAGAAAGAACAATTTTACAAGAAGCCTTTTTCATTTTTCATTTTCATTCTTCAATTTTTTAAATATTTCACTCAAGAATATATTTTCAACGAGCACAAAATCACCACTTAATTCTAATTATATCAAAAGTTACAGCTCGGCTGCAGATTATTTTGAGATAAAGTTTACAAATAGTTTGTATGTTATCTGAAAATGAAACATCTTTTAACATATCGAGATATCGGTATATATTTTCCTTTAATTTGGACCAAAGTTTAAATTGTGATCTGAAATGTTCACAGAATACACTCGGAAAGTCTGATACCCTTCGTAAACCTTTTAATGGGAAAGTTGGATCTAATCGTTTGAGTCTTCCCTCTTCTATTGCCTTCTTCTTTTAATCTGTATACACGATTTACACGGACGCTCCGAGCTTTTGTTTATTCTGGATTCAAAAAGGTGCTTACGGTATTGTTTCTTTATCTATCTAAATATGATAGTTTTCTCACATCCCTTACAACCAATGCCATAAAGACTTAAGGCTGCAGAAAATTGTTAGAAAATTCTGAATTAAAATCTCACCAAAATCTCATGACTGAAAAGAAATCTGAAACATTCGACTTATTCTTGAAACTTTTCCATTTCTTTTGCGTTGACTACGAATTACTGGATCCTACTTATGGACTTGTTCCACAGAAATAAATTAAATCATTAAACTGGATGCGGACACTTTTTTTGAATTTTTGTCAAAAAATTACTGGATTTCATTTTGGTTAGACTGGGAGTCGTTGGTTTATAAAATTTTTGATACTCTTTCAGGTTTTCTTTAGCATATCCTACCTTCTCCTGCCTTTGGTAAAATCTCGATTCTGAAGATTCTGATAATATCCTGCCTAGTTTTTAAAGTTTAACTGAAATTTTTCCCATCACAAAGTGACTTCTAGCTTTCAGTAAATATTCTATATTATAAATAAATATAAAAAGTGAAAATAAGGGTGCTGTGATGTTGTAGACAATAGAACGAGACCGGAAGTGCGAGTGCCATAGGTATTTTTAACGTCCGAGTTAGATTCGTCAAGATGGTGTGGACGATTACCCTACATCAGCTTATCCCAAAGGGGATTGAGAATCTTAAGTCGTATATGTTTTGGGTTATTTTGTATTTATTTCTGTTCAAAAAGTTGTTTATATATGATGTTTGTTGTGTGTTCTTATTCGAAAGCGAATGGGCGATTATTGCGGAGTATTTCGGTAGATAAGTACTGAACAGGAGTAAATTAAATATGATATAATTATATGATTATATATATATATAGATATTATTCGAAAATGGCCGAAATCCTATGTAGGTTGAAAACTGATGAACAGATTCTGTGTTTTCTTTTAATATATTTAATTGACTCACATTGAGTTGCTTCTTTCCTTTTTGGTCGTTTTAGATCATACTGTGCTTTTTTGGTTTCGAGAAACTTTCGAACATATTGCCATGGTCCCATTTTTGTTTTTCTATTCAATCAGATGTATGTACATAGGTCTTTTTGTCATCATTTGATATCACACCCCTGTTTTCCATTCTATGAATATTCATCCTGAGCATGTTGTATTGTTGTGTCCGCTTGTTGGTATTGTTTTTTGTTAATTAAACTTTTTTTGAGTAGTTGAAGGTTCAATACTTCTTTGACTATATATATAGTCTAGAAGTATGAAACTTTCAACTACTCAAAATGGAAACACAAATGACAAAACCTACAAAACAAAAAGACAACAATTTACAACAAAAGTCTAGAATGAATATTTAAAGAGAATCTATCAGGTTGGAGTGGAAAATATATAGTATATATATATCCAAAGTTTTACCAGCCCATTTTGAAATAATATGCAAACTAAGATTAAAAAGCTATACAAATACAAGCCAATTTTTACATGCTTTAATGTTCCCATCCAGTCTAAATAAGCCAATATTTCAGAGTTATGCGATCCAGTATTCTGAGTCTTTTCGAGCGAGTGTCCAGATATAAAGTAGTTCAATGAATCATTTCGGTATCTAACCGAAAGGTTATCGTCAAAAATGTTGAGCTAGTAGATCAATCCTAACCTTACAGACTAAAAACCTGTCTCTCCACGCCGGCGAAAATAGGAGTACTTAGCATACACAGTATACCAACACTAAAATACCAAAAAGGTGGTATCCAGACAAAAATTTGAGAAATTTTTTAGTACATTGGTACGTTGGTCCAATTATTTTTCCGTTCAGTGAAATGTCTAAAATGTTTGCTCAGTTAATAAAGTAGTACCGTTTAAAAGTATCAATTTGCACTAAAAATGAAATTTATGTTGCAAAAATTTGTATTTTTTGAGAAAAATAGTCATGAAAAGACAAATTTTGCCCCAGGAAAACCAAATTAGGGTAGTCTCTGTGTCAAAAAGTCCCAAAAAATTCACCAGCTCTCTAAATTTGGGTGGTGGTATGCAAAAAATTCTCAAAAACCCTTTTAGTACTCATATATGTCTCAGATTTTAGTACCGACCCCTCCCCCCTGACATACAGTGTGTCAGGAAAAAAACGGAACAGCATTTATATAATGAAAAATCTTCAAAGCTATTCACAGAGCTTGGAATAATTACAATAAGATTGAAACTCTCAATTCAATCAATAGATATTGAATTCCCAAGGTGATTTGCAAGTAACTCATATTCAGAACTCGTGTCGCAATGAAAGCCTGATATGTAAACAATAAGCTGGTTGTAATCCAGTAGAAACTTACCAATATCCAAACTTACACTGAAATGATTCATATTCTTTCCATTTCTGAAAGTAAATATGAAAAAAGTATGTTAAATCTATAACTATTGAAAATTGACAGTTAACAGTCACCAAAAAAGTCGTAACTAATTTATTTTACTGTAGCGGAGCGCAATGTAGTGCAAGTGGATTTTATTATACAGAAATATCTGCCCTAGGGATGCTGGTACAGTAAGGCAAAATCCCTATCAGGAAACGCATCCCGTTTAGGAGAGGTATCCCAATGGGGAGAAGATTTTAAGCAAAAGTTTCCCCATCAAGAAAGGTTTTGATACTACTGTATAAAAACCATAATATAATCTGGAAGTTTAATAAAGTAAACAGGAAAGTGTATAAAATAAAAGAGAGTACAAAATAAACAAACCCATTTATCTTCAATTAGGCTCATCAATTTTGCTGATTTCGCACAGTCTTGGTGGAGAGATTATCTTTCTAGCTGCTTCTTTTCTAAAAATGAAATAAATTGCAAGTTTTTTTCGTCGGTAAAAAGTGACCAAAAAATCGCTTGGTAACAAAATCTTTTACCAACGAATATTTTTTGCCGGCGAAATTATTTGTCAACGAATATTTTTTACCGACGAATATTTTTTACCAAATGCGTTTGGATTACTTTGAAGATTTTTTCGTGAAAACCTGAATGCTTGGATGCTAAAGTTAGGGTTTGTGTACTACTTTAAGGGCAGAAACTTTCGCGGGCAGAAACTTTCGCGTTTTTCGCGATTTTGACCCTTTTTCGCGAAAGTTTCTGCCAGGTAAGAAATTATACCTGAAAAACGCGAAAGTTTTTTTCGCGAAAAATAAACTTTTT
>JAUJPO010029342.1:9077-19090 GCA_032270745.1 Tiaropsis multicirrata | reverse complement strand
CGGTAGAAAACAATTCTATTGCACAAAATGTCCCATGATTTTCATGCATTCACGCATCGAAAATTCGCTTTTAACGCATCACACAAGCAACTCTAATTCACGCATTCACGCAAAGAAATTTCGAAATTCACGCATTCACGCAGCGAAAAAAGCCCATTCACGCAATCACGCAAACCGCTGAGGGGGCCTCTCCAAGTGAATTACCACACAACTCAGTTTACCTGTTTTGTTCTACTCATTCATTGAGTGGACGATGTCAGCCGGGATCGGATCTACAAACTTTCGATTGTGAGCAAAGCCAGTGTTCTACCGACTGAGCTATAACCGACTACAAATCTCTGGTCTGCTCATATTGATGAGTTAATGAGCTGGAATACAAAACAACAAATACTTACAATCTTCAGGCTCATTGAGATTCTCTACATCGGAATCATTTTCACCTTCCTCTTCAAATCCTAAAATATTTTGAAATTAGAAGTTACTGTAACTAAAAAGTCTGTTACAAGAAGATGTCAGTAAAAACCGTCCAAACCGTTAATATATAGAAACCAGGATAGGACGAAAGAAACAAAAAGTAAATAAGCGATAATGTCCATGTTAGATAAGACTTAAACTGATATGAAATAATATGCATGCAATCCCAACGTTGCTTTCTTATTATCTCGGCAGGAATTCAAAAAGGCACCACTGCACCACCACCAAGCTCATATGGCAATCATGTTAGAAAAGATTTAAACGACAAACATGCAGTCTCAATGAAACCCATGAAAATTTTAAAGCCACTAACCACTTATCGTGCATACTGTTGCTAAAAATGTAAAGAACAGCAAAAGCGTCCGAAAATGCATCTTCTTTGTTGTCTTATTTTCTGCAAGAAATATAGTTCTTGCTCTATACTTTAGATGTTGATTTTTGAAACTAGTTTTCACAAATTTAAATTCCTTTATTTATATTGTCTGCCTATACCTTAGATATGTAAAGAAGATGGAGGGTCTTTTATACGGAAACATCCTAAAAAGCCGGGTGTTTGCTACTAGTTTTGAATTTTCAACAATAAAACATCCGGCTTTTTGGGTTGTTTCCGTAGAAAAGCTTTATATGAATATCATGAATGATATGAATTTTCTAGGAGAAAAAATTTAAAGGTTGGACTACTTCCGTTAGAAGTTTAAGCTTTTCTTAGAATGGCAGATTGTATATTATAATCTTGCAAATATAACTGGTAGTCTAGAAAAGAAGTATACAAGTTTGACACAGAATTGTGGGCAAAAGAAAATAGATTTCACACTTTTTTTCAACATGTAGAGGACAGACTAACTTAAATTTTGGTCTATCATGCATTTCAAAATTTGGTTAATTGGATCAAGAACAAAAAACGAATTCTCAATTAGATCGACTGAGTCTCTCGATTCTCCTTCATTGGAGCTTTTCTTGTAATTGAGAAAGAAATCATAAAAAACTAAATGAACTGCACATGCTGTTTGTTAATATCCTGTACGCCTTGGAGAAAATATTGTCGTAGTTAACAGCCGCATCTAATGGCTTCCTCATTTAAATAGAAATCTTAAACATTTTTTATCCAAGCCACCAAGATGGCTAAAAGTAGAATTGTTTAATGATGAAAGTAAATAGTTATAGTGCTCCTGTGCACGTTCAACGCCGTATAACTTTAACTCTTAAACGACTCTGGACGTACAATGTACATCAAAAAAAAAAACATTCAGTCTATTGGTCAGCCCACTTGCTCTTCAGTCAGATTGTTGTTTTAGAAAGCTGAGACCAACTCAACAGGCACGGAATGTTGTTATAACTCCCAGACAACTTTTTTACAACTTCAGAATGTTGTATAGACGTTGCAACAATGTTGAAACATAGATTTATTTTTTTTTGGTTAAGATGACGTGTCTACTTTGAAACTAGTAGATTTGCGGAAAATCTTTGTAACAGCTTCTTTGTCTCAAAATCTTGAAATAGTGGTTTTTCGTCAGTTTTTCACTCATAATTTTCAATCATAACTTTTCACGCATAGCATAGGTTTATGAAAAATTTTCCGCAAAAGTCTAAATAACACAACTATTTGTGAGTACTATAGAAAAAATCCGAAGGATAAAAGCTCTTTTCCCCATCGAGATTAAGCATTTTCTGTACAAATACATGATTAAGTCTTTATCACATATTTTTAAGGTCCATGCTTCATTGATTTCTTAATTACTCATCTCATGATAGAATTAATTAAAAAATTATTTTTTTAATGCAGTCTGTTCCTAAAAACGTCAAGAAGGTGAAAACAAAAGGTTTTGTCTTCAAATTCCAAAACTGATTATTCACTATGGTCAAAGCCCTTAATCAAGAATGAGACGAACTTTCAAAAATAAGCACAAAATTCCTTATTTCTAAGCGTCGCCGCTCGTGGAATCACCCATAAATGTTGAATATTTTTAGACATAGATGAATGATAGCCTTTTACCTATCATATATCAGAAATTGAATACAGCGCTACTTTAGACATAAAGATATTTGAGAGAGAGATTTTGGCTTAAAACGACCCTAAATTCGCAAAATTTTGCGAAATTTAATCTCCGTTTAAAGTACAAATTCTCTCTGACCTTTAACATTTTAATGATATATAAACAATCATTTTTCCTAAAATTATGTAGGCTGCAATCCACGAAACATCTCACACTTTTTTAGTTCTTATAATTTATTTTTGACTGATTTTGCTTCCAATGATTGGTAATCAAAGAAAGCAGATTTGAATAAAATTTATAAAGAATTTAATGACCATTTAGCCTATTACAGAAAAGTTGATTCCGAATGTGCTTTTCTTAACTCCATGGATTACAAACAACCGCTCACGATCTTAAAGCTCATGCCCCTTGGGTAATTAAGGAATTTAGACACGATTTTCAAAGCTTTATAAAACTAGATTTTGTGTAGCATTTTTATGAGAAGAATTGTGTATATATAGACTGTTACATTATGCTTAAGAGTATTTTTGTACATCTTTGTTTTATTCGTCGTCAATTTTATCTACGGAAGCGTATTTTTATTAAGTTTTATCCAAACAATGCATAGCATTGAGTCTGGTGTGATATAGTCTGTATCCATACTAACTTTTACCCATTGCACTAAGCTCACATGAGAAAAAATTAGTGTGGTAACATTGCGCAGTTTGAATTCCGTATCAAAACGACAGTTGAGAAATTAAACCAATCAAATCGCACGAATTTCAACTCGCGCATAAAAAGCAATAGGGATTTCGGCCAATCAGAGCATTTCTTCAAGATCTTGAAGAAAAATCGATCCAATGTGACCCGTCTACTTCCAATCAGATGTAGACGGGATCCGATCTGGTATATTTTACGAGTCAATTTATGACTTTTTAAGTTTTATTCTTAGTTGTTTAAGAATTAACCAAGGCGCAAAATCTCACTGCTTCTATGTAGCGAGGGTATGGAGCTGCCAAATTGAGCCCATTGAAGTTATCCGTAGTAAAGTCTCTTAAACGAGTTTGGAGAACGAAGCATCGAGACAAAAATTTGTCTCTTTTATTCGAGCAATTTTTAGAGACTTTTGCACTAAAGAACGACATGGGCTCAATTTGGCATATGAATTATATGTAGCCTTATGTTTTGTCTTAACGTCCAAATAACGTTCTGGCGTTGAAACGACGTTATTTGGACGTTGAAAAAACGGAAAGTCTTAAAAAATATTTGGACTGCGCAACTACAAAGGAAATGACGCCAAATAAATCATGAATTTCACGGTAAGAAATATTTATACAAAAGAAATTTTCCGATATGATATTCTATACTTGGATTTTTTTGGATTTCGAAATATTACAAAAAATATTTTTCAAGGGACATCACTGGAGTATAAATTGCAAAAACAAACATAAAATGTAGAAATTCTTTTCTTTTTCCCAACTGGAAAAATCCCCTAAAAACATCTGTCATCTAAAGAGATTTAAAGGGGTTAGAGACAACATAAACACTCTCACCTATCACGTTTTATGTTTTATGTTGTTTTTAAAACACAGAAAATATGTTTCCAAAAGGCTTGCTCATAAATTGTCAACAATAAAGAATAAATAGAAAAATGAGCTAGTCGAAGATTTTATAATCTGCTTGTTAGGTTTAAAATTATATTAATCATCGAATTTCTAAACCAAGTGTTATAAAAATGTTCGAAAAACTGTTCTGTTTGCTTGGATGTCCATAAAACGTTGTATGAACAATCTTACATCTAAAATCGTCAAATTTCGACCGTCCATAAGACATCGCGACATGTTTAAAAAAGATTACGTCATGAGTATCAGGAATTATTGTAATTTTGGTAAAAAAAGTAAACATCAATTTCACATATAATTTTCTCAGGGTTCTTATCTAATCTTAATGTTGCACGGCTTGCTGGTAATTAACTGGACCAATTTCACCAATTCTGATGAATGGACGTTTTTGGTAAATTTATGATCAAAAGCAAAACACCTAGTAATGTATTAAAATAGGCTTTTGATTATAAGTATAAAACATTATTTTTTTCAGTGCAGTTTTTAAAAATTTTGATCGGGGGTAACCCTTAAAAGTGGGTCAAAATATTATCTAATCTTAATGTTTGGGGGTTACTGGTAATTGATGGACCAATTTCAACAATTTCAACGAAGGGACGTTTTTGGGTAATTTGTAAAACTTTATACTCAAAAACAAAATATCTATTGTACTGCTGAAAAATCATCGATGAAAAAAACAATGGACTTACTTTAATGAATTTACATGATCAGCTCTTAGTCCGGGGGGGGGGGGGCACTCATATGGTCCGACCTATGGTATGTGCGGCCATTAAGAGTAGGGTTTTCAAGGTTCTGACAAAATCCAGGTGCACTGTAAGGGTAGGAAATTTGAGAAAATCTTGAAATTCTTTGCTAAAATCGGGGAAAAATGGTCGAAAAATTCACTGAAAGGGTCGGTTTTTCGGCAAAATTTGCACTGCACTGTAGTAAGGTTTCGAATTTGAAGGTCCAATTTTTGGCCGCACATACCGTTGTTTTTAACGGGATTTCGGTATTACGGAAATGAACCTTTCTTTCTGTTTCGGAAATAGACCCATTTTCACTTTGTAAATTCGGTGAGAATGATAGTTTATACTTTTTTGTCCCAGAAAAATTCAGTTTCGGAAATATGGGAATTTTTTGAATTTCGGAAATTTGCGTAAAATCTATATTTCGGTATTTCCAAACCCCGTACGTCCCCCCATATATGACCTATTCGCTACTTTTTTTCAGTATATTACTCAAGATTTCACTTACGTAACTAAGGTCTTCTAAAACGGTGTTAATAAGGATTACAAACGTTAGATATTGAAATATATTTCATTGAAATGTTTAATGAATTTCGCACACTCTCTCAAAACAAGTAAAATTATTTCTTCAAATACTTCGCATCACAAAAAAAGCGTGGTATGCTTAACTATTCGTACAAACATAATCCGGAGGTGAAGAAAAAGAGTTTCATTAAAATCTAGTTAGCATATTTCGTCTGAAAATCGCGTCATTTTATTAGAATGGTGTCAGCCATACGTGGATTAGGAGGTAGGTTGCATCTCATTTAAACCTATTTGCCAGTTTTTACAGACAGTTCAACTGCCGAGTCAAAAACGTGTTCAGGTTGTAAAACGTTTTCAGTTTTTCAAACCAATCAACAGAAAACAATAACGCGCTTGACGTCAGTTGATTTGTTTAGAGTAGAGTTAG
This sequence comes from Tiaropsis multicirrata, assembly GCA_032270745.1. Lineage (NCBI taxonomy): Eukaryota > Metazoa > Cnidaria > Hydrozoa > Leptothecata > Tiaropsidae > Tiaropsis > Tiaropsis multicirrata. Next base: position 13,341 of record JAUJPO010029342.1, on the reverse strand, counting down.
CAATATCTTCTTCTTTAAAAAACCAAAGGGAAGACCAGAAAATTTGGAATGCTTTGGCTTCACAGATAGGAGCAAAAATTGGAATGGAAGGTCTGTGTTTTGAATTAAAGAAACACGCCAACTTCCTTTCTAAAACAGTTCAATGAGTTGATTTTACGAACCAATCAACGTTCTTGGTTTGCACTGGTGACTCAGCATATGATCTCTTACAACCTCTGACAAACTGGCTAAATATAAATACCGTACAATTTGGAAACAGTGGCGGATACAGAAGGTTCTCAAAAAATTTGACGGAGAGTGTTGCTTTTGTCTATATTCCTTATTTGGAAATCAGCACTCTCCGTCAAAGTGTCTGAGTACCTTCTACATCCGTCTCTGGCAGAGGGCTTGACGACATAACTAGTTGTTGAGCAGAATTATTTAGAATCAACTACACAATTTCAAATTATATTTATTATGATATGCTGATTTTCTTGACATATTCTGCGCGCACCACGCTGTGCTCTAAAGGGATCTGTTTGGAGATTAAACTGATTTTGACTCTAATTCTTTTGCAAAGCAATTCGATAACTCCTCATCGAGTTTTAATTTATGACTTTTGAGAGATGATGATATATTTGGATAAAAACGCCTCCAGAATATTAGTTTAGTTGAATAAACTATTTGATACTATGTACAACTGTTGTTTTTTAGTTAAGAGTGCCTGAGAAATAAGAAGATCATTTCTATACTGTGGGTGTACTCACGCAAATAAAAGGTTAACTTAGTGAGAGTGGTAATTTACGGATATGCAATGTTATCATCCGTAAAAAGTATATCGAATCGGTAAAATTATGTCACTGAGCTTATCGCCAGACAAGGCTGTTGCTAAAGGCTGAGTTCTCGCAGTGGCAGAGTAAGGAAAATTATACCCATGCCACATGAGAGTTTTAGCTGTTTGAACATTCTCACGATTTGAATATTGTTCTGGCAAAACGTGATATTTCATTTTGTCAATTAGTCAATTTTTGCGAGATCTTTTACTGTATCCCAAAATGGCAAAGAAATTCCACATTTTTTAAGTATCTTTCAGGTAATTGCTGTCCAACAAACACAAGACGTTGTTCAACATTGTTTCAACATCTTTACAACATTTACAATATTTTAACAACGTTGAAAAGACGTTAAAACAACGCTGAAAAAACGTCTTGTGCCTACTGGCGTTATATGTTGTTTAAAAGTAATTAATCCAAAGATTCTGCATTAAAGAAGCATTATCTATCGTTTGCTGGTCGTTTGCGGATGTTGAATATTGAATAGCGAAGTCGTGCAAGACCGAAGGAGAGCAATCACCCGACAAGCGAGAGATCGTAGATTCAATTCATACTCAATTCCTTACCTTTGAGACAATTTAGAAGTGCGTTAATGTCATTTTCTGTCGATTCTGTACCAAAGTATATTTCAAGTTTATCGTTCTTTAGTATACTTTGTGCAGATTGTTTTTTTTGCCGTAAATTGTTTTTTTTGCCGTAAATTGTTTTTTTTGCCGTAAATTTCCTAAGAAGTACTCTCTGCAGAGAAGTGTAGAAATTCCGCCTCAATTCATCACAAAAAGTTTCACCCGCGCTTTGCCACACTTGTTTGCGCTTAATTTGAAAAATCTCAAACTATAAATTGCGAATGAGAACAGAACCTCTACGGAAATCAACCTTTCAATTTTCGGGTCTGTCGGAATACGGGTCTGTGTCCAAAAGCCCTAAACAGCATTCAGGTGTGAAGAAGGTCTTGATCTGTAGCCTTCAAAGGCTTCGAAAATATATTGAAAAAAACAGGGAAATATTATCAAAGAAATAAATTCTTCAAAATGTAAACAAGAACCCAAAATTTCACAACATGGTTTGACTTTTTAGCTCTTCCGCCGAATAAGGGATGCGATTCGATTCTTCCATTTTTTTCATTGCAAATACTTCATACTGTATTACTAATGAAGAATATCCTTTGCAATCACAAATTAACAGCATTTTCATTTTATGGTCTTTTAAAACATTTCTTGCTGATAAAAACAACCTGCTCGATGAAAAAATATTTTCTAGCTTGATTATATTGGTCTATGCTTATTTTTCACTGGGGATGTCTTTTTGGACATTTCTATAAGTTTTTGTGGTATAACTATAACTGTAAAAATAAGTTGAGATCTTATAAGGGAGTTACTGTTTTAACCATGGTTTGAAAGCTAAAAGAACTGTATGAAAATAATTTGAAAGTTTCAGGATAACATATGAAATAGAACATGAAGGGTATGGCATCATTTGAAAAAGCATACTTGACTGTGGTTTTGTTATCCGTGGTCATCACCTCTGTTCATTTGTACTCCATAGATGAGGTGATCAGTGAAGACGGTAAGCTGTGGTCACTTTCACTAAAACATCTAGATATAATAGCAAGAGGCATGTTGCTACTCGAGCGTTCGTTTTTAACTTTTTATTAATTTCTTAAATGTCAATATTCATGGTTTATATAATTTGCTAAACATCACCGTTTAATGGCAGTTTTATCCCTTTAAAGGGACTCATAGCTGACACATAGAAATAGGCTGCGTACCCCTCTTTACCCCTTTTTAAAATGTCCACGATTTTTCGTTTTAGAATAAAGACGATATTTAGTCTACCTTGCTATCCTAGTCTTTAGCCTATGAATGTGCGCTATTTGAAGCACAGGCTGTAAATAAATGACCCGCTCGTCGTCATGATTTATCTCGGGTACACTATTATGAGATCAACGTTGTTTTTTAGTACAAAAGTCTCTTAGAATCGCTTGAATAAAAGAGACACATTTTTGTCTCGATGCTTCCTTCTCCAAACTCGTTTAAAAGACTTTACTACGGAAAACCTTTTAGGTCAATGTGCCCTAGGGTCTCATTCCTCAACTGGATCCTCCAAACGATCGTCCTTTAGTACACAAGTCTCTAAAAATCGCTTGAATGAAAGAGACTAATTTTTTCGTCTCGATGCTTCGTTCTCCTTACTCGTTTAAGAGACTTTAATACGGATAACTTTTTCACTAGCCCGAGAAGAAGAGACCATCAACCAATCACGTGATGATTCTGTATTTGATCAAATTGCTAATCATAATAAAGGTATTGATTGATATTAGATAATTAGAATTTCTACTTTTAAGGTATGTGTATCCTTTGTTAAAAGAGCAAAAAGGTTTTTGATCCTTGCTTTCATATTTCACGTACACTTCTGCATTGTCCAGCCAGTATAGTCCATATCATTGATTCTACTTTGTAAATACTATTAATTTAGCCTAAGCTAATGAAAATGTCTTGAAAATCATAAATTTTTCATCTTGATTTTTTTTTTTTTCTGGCGGTATTTAACTTAACTTAATATTTCACATTAGGTAAATGAGTCCATATTTTACGTCGGTAACCCGGTAATTTGGAAATTTTAGAGTATATAACGTACCGTATTTCCTCTCTTTAGCGCCGCCCTCTGATAAGCGCCGCACCTAAAATTTGAATTTTGAAAAGAACGCTTCCCTCTAATAAGCGCCGCACTCTAAAGATCGCCGCACCTAGAATTGTCGAAAATTTAAAGAGCGCCGCGGTGCTTCTATTTGAGGAAATACGGTATATACGATCACTTTGAGCAGAAAGAACTTTTTTTTTAATGATAATTTTCCTACATAAGATAATCTTATTTTGGAGTCGAAGGACTAAACATTAAAGTTTCGATCAGACGATATTTATAAAATTTCAACTTTTGGCAAAGTTGAATTTCGGACAAAAAGAAATCCGTACATCAGCAAAAATTAAGAAAAATGCAGATATTTTTTTTGGGTCTCGGAATAGGATGTTTCCGTATTAAAAGATTACGTCATGGACGAGACGACGAATTCTTAATTTCTTTATTTTCTAAATTATTTTAGGTGTAACATCAGAAGCTGATAAAACTTGGTTATTTGAAGCAGATATTGCGCTCGTTGATAAACCTGAGAGTGAAGATGATACCCAGAATGCAATTGATTCCAAGATGGTGAAACGGGGGTTAAGAAGATCACAAGAATACCTATGGATTGATCGCGTGGTTCCTTATGAGTATACGAACGAAATAAGTGGTATGAACTGAACTTTTCTTGCGGAAATGCTATAGGATGCCCAGTAGCCACGGAACATTGTTTCAACGTCCAAACAACTTTATTTCAACATTGTTTCAACGTCCAAACAACTTTATTTCAACATTGTTTCAACGTCCAAACAACTTTATTTCAACATTGTTTC
>JAUJPO010029231.1:0-19097 GCA_032270745.1 Tiaropsis multicirrata | reverse complement strand
CTTTGTACAAAAAATCAGAAAAAAACAATGAACAGATTTTGAGAAAAACCCCAAAAACCTCTTTTTCAGGCCGTTTTTGGCCAAAATCGGCCGCGAAAATTTTTTTTTCTCAAAAATCAGGCTCCGTTACATTTTGGCCATTACCATTTTGCACCTTTGTGCAAAAAATTAGAATAATTTTATGAACCAATCTCGAGAAAAGCTCATAACACGTCAAAAGAACGTTGTGTGTCTGCTGGGCTCATAAGGGAATTTCCCTTAAAGTTAAAAATACCATTTTAAGCCGAATAAGATTTTTCCAGGAAAAATGTTTTCGGCCATTTTTTAGAAGACCTTACCCTCTAACGTTTAGCAAAAAATCAGGAAAAACTAATGAAGCAATTTTGCATAAAGCCCAAAAAACCCTATTTTCGAAAATCGTGCTCCGTCACATTTTGGGCTTTATCATTTTGCGTCATGATATTGTCCTTGTGTTCTCACTCATCTTGTGTTAAAATGTAAATGGCAAGAGTTTTTTTTGCATAAAAAATGTTAGTATTTTCCCCCACTGTATGTCCAGAGTGTATTTTCCAACAATTTTTATTGCCGACCAACAATATTTTAAAACTAAAAATGATGCGAACACAAGTTATTTGTGATCTGACTGTAAGATCAAAAGTTTAGACATTAATTTAGTTATTTTGTGTTTTCTTTTTTATGCATTTCCAAACGTAACACCCGTACCCCAATTACCTCCGGATACTCACGGAACATCTCCTGGATACCCACGGATAACCCCGGATAACCCCGGATGCCCCCCGATGTCGACCCCGGAAATTTCCAGGGGTTCTGGAGGGTCGTGAATGCATAATTCAATATTACATACTTAAAATGAAGAAATCTGTTTATGATATCAATAACTTCTCCTTCAATTTCATCATCAGTCACACAAAAACACAAAGACTCAAAGTGACTATCATGCTGGAAAGTTGCACTATCTTCATCAACAGCAGATTTTGTAGTAGATTTGGTGAGGTTTTCCAAAAAGTTCCTGCATTCTGCTTTTTCAGCTTCTGTTAAAGCAGTAGTTGCCATCATCTAAGTTTGTAGCTTTGAAACAGTTCATCCATTTCAAAAAGACCCCACCAGACTATACAGTTGTCATATTCAGCTATACTGACATTAAAAAATTAAAATTTTACTAAATTAAATGTTGACTTGACCAACCATGACAAAAAAAAAATGACTCGTTCGATTCGATTTTGGGTTGATTTTAGAATCAAGCGCCAAGTATTCAAAAACATAAATTGACCGGGTGCGATATCTTAAATAAAGCCAAGTTGTTGATGAATTCTTTTATGCGCACAAGACGATAATTAAGCATCATGACTAGCTTATAATATTTTTCCGCTTTGAAAGACCTTAAAGAGAAGTAGAATTTATGGAAGCTGAAAGTGAAAGTGGTTGTTTCATAGGTTCTACTTTTTGTTTTTGGGTCACACACACAGGCAACAGGACTGGTTAACCAGTTAAACCCACAAGACCAGGCAGACAGGACAGCAGGAGAAGATAGGACAGGATTGTCTTTAGTTGATATGATTATTGCCTTTTTTACTTAATTTTGTCGTAGTTGGGTAGCTATTTTCATTCACTAAAGATTTTTTCTAAAATGAGAACGCAAGCAAGGCAGGCGAAAACAATCGACAGTTTTCAACAGTCGGGTTTGGATTTTAGTCTACTTTTCTTTGATTTACATGTAGTTAAGCCTCTTTTATACTTTCATTGTCTGGTTTTCCCTCATACAGACAGTCAAGGAAAATGACCACTTTTTTAGTGTCAAAACAAAATGGGCTATTCCATTTTAAAACCATATAGATAGGGGTATTGACAAACCTTTTTTACAAGACCCCCTGGAATTTTTCAACATCAGCTTATCCCTTGGATATTGGGTTTTAACCAAGATGCTGGAAAAATTCTATGGAGTGTTATTGACCCCTGGAAATCTTTATGAATCCCCTTGGATTTGAAAGTACTAAATACCGCTTGGAAAAAAAGGGGTGAAAACCCCCTGGTAAAGTTCGTCAATACCCCTGTATGAACTAAAGATGGAATAGCTCAATATATATGTCAAAAATTCCTAAGCAATTACAGTAAGTAACAATTTTGCTATGTTAAATCAAAGGGATTTTACCTTCAACGTCTCAATTCAATTGAAGACAAGTTGTGAACTTATTTTTAATAAAGACAACGGCTTGCATCAGCTAAAAAATGACATATTTTTCTTCATCCCCACTTTGTCTTCATTGTCAAAATGTAAAAGAAAAATGAATTGCAACTCTACGGAGAAGAGTGGGACCGCGCGGATAACTCGCTTGAATCACAATCGGTAAACTAAATCGGTAAAAAAATCATGATGGTAGCGCAAAAATGAACAAACTTAATTGGTGCTATTCTCCTGTGTACAAAAGTCGTGCAAAAGAACAGCAAAAAAGTTTTTGACGCTGAAAAAGTGCTCATTTGCCTAGACTGACAATTTTGCCATTGTCAACAAAAGAAAAGTTACAATTATTTTCTCACAGATTATATATAATTCAAATCGAAGAATCCCAACATCAAGATGGCAGATCTTATGGAGCAATATGCTGATATTGAAGTGAATGTTTCATCAACAAATCCGTTTCTCACAAATGAGATGGAAGGAATGGTAATTGGCAGATACTGTAGACAGCCCTATCTCTGTCACCCCTCCCTAATTTTGTCACCCCTTTTTATTTCTCAGAAAATATCAATTAAATATATTTGAAAGTTAAATATACAACTTCGACCTTTTATCTTTCCATTGTGTAGTAAAAACTCATCTTAAAAGAGAAAAGAGGGGTGACAAAGTTAGGGAGAGGGTGACGGTGATAGGGCCATCTACGGTACTCCGCCTGAGAATAAATTTCAACAAAGAGTGTGGCTTTTCTGTTCCATATATGGAATTTAATAAAACTCTTATAAAGTATTTGTCACTGGTGACTTTATCATTCTTTTTGATAAGGCGGAAAAAATAAATAGTCTTGTTTCTGGAAGCTGGTAAAAAGAACTTTTAAAAATAGTTACTTACTTACTTACTTTATCCATTTTTTGAAACTTTTTTGATGGACAGCTTTTATTGGAAATCATCATATAGTTGGGTTCAAATTATAGCTTTGCACTTCATAAAGTAATATTAGATTTGACAATAGAAAAAAGATTTCTGAATATGCAGCCAGATATATCTTCTAATCCTGCAGCAGCCATTTGTTGCCTTAGATCATAGGCAGTTTCCCTATCAAACAAACTCTGTTGCTAGAAATTATCATTTTACAAAAAGGTATTTACATACTTTTCCCAAAATTTAGATTAAGACAGGTTTTGTCCCTTTACAAGCACCAGAAACTGAAACTCCAATCTTCAAGCGAGAACGTTTCTCATTCAGGTATATATGTCACATTTTAATTTTATTGTTTTTTTTGTTTATTTGCAGAAAAAATATCTTTGGTTTGTAATGATACGAAAAGAGACAAAAACTGTTTTTTTAAACAATCATGGTATTAGATGTGATATAACTGCTCTTGACTTAACCCTACACTTGATTCTAAAAAGCAACTGTCAGTGGCCAAGTGGTTAGAGTGTTCAACTCCTGCTTACAAGGTTGTGGGTTCAACCCCTGTCCTGTTTGGCACTCAACATTAAGGGATTAGAGCAAAGGTACACTAAGTGGAGAAATCCAGGGAAAAGAGTGGTGCCCTCCCCTATTTTTGAGTAGACAGCTATTTAAAAAGGGCTTAATTCTAAAAATAGCAAAATTTCTTAACTATGATGTAACATTTTGCTCATTGTTTTGCTATTTTTCTGTTGTTCCAGACCAAACTCAAAGATTGTTGACATTGATGTGTCAAATAACCTCATGTTTATCGGTCTGGAAAATAACCATGTCAAGAGAATTGATATTTTGCATCCAAATGAAACTGATAGTAAGAAAGATAATTTTGGGGATAATTATTTAATTTGATAATCATGAACTCCTGTAACAGGGGTTTTATTTTAAAAAGTCTTTAGATTAATGCAATTAATAAGTTAATTTAAATACAAAATTGTTATTTAACTTTTCTTAGCAATTGAAGTATCCAAAAAGTCTGGTGACAATATCAAAAAGCTTCATTTGGACCCTTCTGGCAATCACCTGCTCATCACAATGAAGTCTGGTGAAGTATTTTATTTGGGAAGCAGCAACAAAAAAGCAAGATCATTGGAAAAATTAAAAGTGAGTAACTTTAGCATTTTGTGATAATAACCAAATAATAGTCAACAAAACAAAACCAATGCAATGAATACTAAGGTAAGAACTTTTCTCATCTTTAAAAGATGATAGCTTGACGTCTTTTAGTTAACGTCTAGATTTTAGAACAGATAGACCTGTATTATGCTACTGTAACCTGTAAATCTGTAACCTGTAATCTGTAAACATTGCATCAACCAAATAATAGTCAACAATAATAAAAAGATATAAAATAAATCATCTATTCAAAATTTGAATTCAGAAACATATGCTGCAAAATTATAAAGATTTATAACCCATTTATGAAAGCACACCCTCGTGCAGAAATCATAATTTCTACTAAATCAAGCTCTACTTTGAAAGATCAGTTCTTAGAGACCTTCAGCATTTCTCATCTTGTAAACATAGTGTAGTAATTTAGATTCACATTATTACATTCAATAGAATCTGGAAATGGAATGTGTCGGATGGAACAAAATTTCTGCAACTGAAATATCTACAGGACAAATCTTGTTGGGCAACAAAAAAGGTTTGGTGGTATTTTTGATTTCTATTATGTCATGCTTTTGTGATTCAACTCATTCTTAATCCTGAATCGTCTAAAAATGTTATCTAATACAATTATAATGGTTAAGAAACTACACACCTTGATAATCACTTAAATCAATAACTCTGGTAAACTTACTAACCAAGATTATTGCAAGCATTGCATTTCTTAAAAATTTCTTAAAATTTTATACACCTTTTACAAATTTTTTGAAGATGTCAGCATATTTTCAAGAAAAAGGAATTTCACTGATTTCTGCTGACGTAATCAAAATTTTCTAAATAATTCTTTTTCAGACGAAAGGTCTTTGGGCTACTAACTTCCTGCTAAATTTTACTGGGTCTTGAAAAATACTTGCAGAGTTATTAAGATTTTAAGTCTTTGCTGACGTCAGCAAAAACAGTTTTTTTCAATTTTCTAGGAAATGGCTATTCAAAAAATTAGGGCCCAGGCATTTTTGAGAAAATTCAGAGCATTTGCCATCTGACACACCAAGTTTGAAATTTTTTTAGGGGGTGCTATAATGTGGAAAAATTACGGTCAATTAGTTATTATTTGCACAGGCCATAACTTGCCCGAGTATTCGAAGTAATGCACGACTAAACAGTTATTATATAGATTATTACCCGAGCTTTGTCCCAAATGTGTATTTCCAAGGGAATTTTGTCAAATTTAAGGCTTTTTAGGTTTGTGAATCGTAACTTTTTTACTACATGAAATGTGAAGTCATTGCAGTTTCTGTTAAAAAACGTAGACGTAGAAGGCGATTACTGCTCTGTGTTTATATAGTTTATAAATCCAAAGATTGTTTTTTGTTTTGTTATTTAGGAGTGATATATGAGACTGACATCAATTCTGAAGAAAAGTTCTTTCTCTCGATGGGTTCTGATTCTCCAAAACAGGTTTGCTGGGTTTGGTTTTCATTTTTTTAATTTTGGTTTTGTAATAATGTCTTTGGAAAAAACATAAACTACTGAGTTCGGCATCTTCACAAAAGTAAATTCGCTCTATAGAACGAATAAGAGCGAATTGATTCGTTCCAGGAAGCGAATTTCAGAGAATTAATTCATTCCATAGAACAAATTGGAGCAAACTAATTTGCTTATTATTTTTGAGAAGGTCCCTTACTTAAAGTCTTGGATCTTATTTCATAGCTTATTAATAATATAAGGCTTATTTTGGACTTTAAGATGGACCAAAATTGCCGATGGTTGACGTCAAATAAAGTTCCTGGTTGTTGCAAATATAATATGTTTCATTCTTTCTTAGATATTCAATGTTAATGTAGGAAGGGAGATAGAAGAGAGAATCACTGAAATTCACATAGAAAGATTTCAGAATTTTGAGAAGCGATATGCTGTATTTGTATGCACAAAAAGGTGAGTGAGGCCTAAAATCTTTTTAATTTATGCAAGAACCTTTTTCTCAACTTCAGTTATAAGCCATAATTTGAGAACGTCTATTTGGTGTGTTATCTATCTGGAAAATTTTAATTTACACTAAAAATTAGTTCCCATCAAGTACTTCATTGCCATTCTGTTAAGTTTTTCGCCTTCTTTTTTAGTCGTTTTTATCAATTTGTTGGCGATGTATCAAATGAAGTTCCTATGTTTCAGACAGTTCTCAATGTTTTCAGTCCCAACCCGAGTAAGTAAAAATGCACTCACTTCTAAATTTTAAAGGTCGCTTCAAGTGGGGGGCATCTAAGATAACGGGATCACGGGATTTGGCATATTTCTTAACGGGATTACGGGATTTCGACAAAAAAATTACGGGAAACGGTATTGAGACTGCCTACCGAGACCGGTATTTGAACAAAAAACTAATGATATTTCGGTAATTTCAAGAATTTTCAACGATATTTAGGGATTGAGCCAATATATATATTTTCAAGTTTTGTCTGCTGCAAATCAACAAATCACAGCAGTTTATCGTTTTTAAAGAAGGCTGAAGTCTCAAAAAGTACATGTTACTAATACTACATCTCAAAAGTAATGAATTGGACCATCGTTACTGAGACAACGAGAAAGCAATATTAAATGCTTCACCTAAATTACCAAGATCTATGGTTTATGATCTCATTTAAGATTTGCTTTAGTTGAGGAAATTTTTCCGAAGTTTACAATTGTGTGATTTTTGTATACTTAATTTGCAAAAATTTGACGAATTTATTGTTCTGATTGGTCCAATTTAATGATCTAGTGAAAGTTGACACTTCAGGAAAACATATTTGGGAAATTTTTTATTTGTAAACTTCTTAACAAAGGCCCCACTCGGTCAAAATTTGTCGAATTTATTTGTGCCAAATTTTCTATGACGTCTGATTCGCCAAAGTTTATCTCCACAAAATGCAAAAAATAAGAATTTCAATTAACTTGAATAAACATGTATAATATTTGTATACATATGACTTTTTAATGTCCAATATTTCATAGTGAAATGCCAGGTTGTGATATCTTTCGTCAAAATTTGGGCATCAAAAACATAACGGTACCGGTATTTTGTAGGTTTATGTCACAGTATTTCGGTATTTTGCCAAAAATTTAACGGGATTTCGGGATTTCACACCCTCGGATGCCACCCCCCTTCAAGATTTGTTTGTTTTAATCACACCATTAATGTTTTGTCTTTAGAAAGTTAGACAACCTTCTTTGTTTAGTGTTCAAAAAGCATTTTTTAACAAAACAAAGAACTTTAGATTGACCCACAAGTAAAATACACTGACTTTAAATTTTATGAGCGGTCGGTGCTCACATTTGTTGAATCAATTTTTTATTTTTTTCAAGCGTCACGGCCCATACATATATCATAAGCTATTTATTGGTCGTCACTTGATCTTTTGAGTGCTTATTTCCCTTTCCTTTTGTTTTCATCGTCAAAGCCTGTTGCAAAAAAAGTTGTTAGTAAAAATTGTACCATGTAGAAACCATGAAAGTATCACTTTATTCAGCTTTTCTTTCCTGTCATGCTGGTTTTTACATGTTTAATCTATGCTTAGTAACAATCTTATTGCATCAAACATTAGTTTTTTAAAAGCGTTTTGAATAATTTTTCATATTGTAAATACAAATAGTCACTTTTTGTCAGCTGTATCTTCTTGATCATCATCGTTTTTTTTCATCTTCAGCACCGTATTTGGAATTACCCGGTGAATTAGCAGCTAGCGATTTTGGTTTGTTTTTCCCACGTGGAAAAGGATTACCCAAGTTTTTTGGCTGGTTAACTGGTGAATATGAATATACTTGCTAATTCATTTAATTTAATTTAATAAATTTAATTAAATTAATACGGGTTTCCCAAAATAGTTTGTTGAATTCACTTTAAGTGTAATAGAATAAAAAATAGAAACAATTAGAAAAGCATTATCAAAAAACTTTTCCGGTTCTTTTTTGTTATTTTTAAAACAGTAGGATTTTAATGCTTTTTAATCATGGCTGTTTCTGTTTAATTTCTACAGGCCCTGGAGTTTATTTTGGTCAATTGGATTTTTCACGATCTTCTTTGAAACAAAATGTTACAACGGATTCAAGATTATTGAAGTAAGTGAGGCAAAAAAAAGTTTTGGTCTATTGGAAGTGGGCTAAGTTGATTCCATATTATTAGCCCATAAATAGGGCTCATACACCGGAGGGAGGGGGTGGCGTGATCCCTTACTTTTTAGCAAAGTTATCTTTTTTTCAATCCTAACTAAAATCACTTTAGAATTTTTAGTTTACCGTTTTAGGACATGAAACATTTCTGGTTCATCAGGGCCAACTATGATAGCGCTTCGAGTTGACTCTAATTTTTAGCCTCCTACACACATTAGAAAAGTTTCTGACAGAAAAACTTCTTAATAAGTTTTATATTTATTTTGAAGCCATAATTGGAAGGGTTAGAATTGTTATTGTGCTAATTCAGCAACACTAAAATAAAACAGAGTGTCCATTGGTCTCTATAATTTTAAAGTTCTGAATCACTATTTCTATACATTTTTCAAAATGCAGACTTTTTATTCCTTTCTTTTTTAATAATGGAGACAAAACATTTTGCAGATTTTCTGGTCTTTCTTTTTGTGATTGTAAAATTGAAGAGACTAAATTATTAAGTCCAAACAGTCATCTGGCGTTTAACTGGTTTTGTTGAAAACTGCAATCCATAGTACAGGTTTAGTATATTTTGATTCCGTATTTCGACTGCTATTTTCAACCTACTCAAATTGAACTATATTCGTTAGGCCATATCAGGATATCTGTCATTTTAGTCAATCCCTTTTGGCTGTTCGAGATAAAGAAACAGTTTGTCTTTATTGTTTTTAGACCAACTGAAATTCAAAAAGATGTTCCACTTTCGATTGGTATCACAGAGTTCCATTGTATTCTCCTTTACGAAAACAGGTACGTATAGTATTAGGGATAATTCTGTGGAAATTATTTTAGATTTGCTCTCATAGATTCTGTTCTTCTTTCTTTGTCAATCACAATCGCGGATATAAAAAGGTCTGTAGACTTTTAGAAACGTGCTTCTTGTTTCAAGATTGATGTAAATAAGGTCACCTATTGCTACTAGATCACTTTGTTGAGTTAGGTTAAACTGTACTTTTGGTGATTTTCTACTATTTAAAAAAATTCTACATTCCGTGGGTTCAGCTCGTTCTATTTCTACTTAAAAAGAGAGCTACCAAAATATTATAATTTGCAATAATTGTTTACCATTTTAATATTTCATCTTTTAAGCAACATTCTGGATTTTGTTATTTGATTTTTACCCGTGGCGTTTGTCAATGTTTCCCACTGTTGAGGATATAGGATATCCAGGGTGGTTTGAATTTTTTTTAATATCCTAGGATATCTAGGTGGTAAGACTTTGAAAACCAAGGAAATCCAGGGGGGTTCGGACTTTTCAGCAGGGATTTCCAGGGGTGCTGGTGTTAAGAAAAATGGACATCCTAAACAGGGGGATACGAATCCTGCATTTCCCAGCATCCTCATTTCACAGCATCCTCATTTCCCAGCATCCTCATTTTCCAGCATTCTGCATTTTCCAGCATTCTGCATTTCCATTTATATCTTCTTTTTCTTTCAGATTCGAGGCCGTTTGCACTTTGAATGAGGAAGAAGATTATATGGAGAATATTCCTCCAAGGGTGAGGGTCGATCAGTTTCTTTATTTCCATCACTCAAAATTGTACCTCTATTGTATTGAGGATGAGGAGTTCAAAGTTTTCCTGAGTAATCGAGTTTCGCCCTAGCATATAATTCATCTGCTAAATTGAGACCATGTCGTTCTTTATTAGTACAAAAGTCTCTAAAAATTGCTTGAAAAAAGAGACTAATTTTTGTCTCGATGCTTCGTTCTCCAAACTCGTTTAAGAGACTTTACTACGGAAAACTTCAATGGGACCACTCGGTAATCTGATTTGTTTCAAAATAACTCAATTTGCAAAATACTTAACCCCTAAATTGGACCTTTGAGGCAACATTAGCCCATAAAATTTACCACATCAGGCGAGACCAATTTAGTTAGTTTTTTTACGGGCCCGACCGACCCATATTTTTGGAAAAGTTAAATAAAAATAAAATGGAAAGTGAAAGTCACTAAAAATTTTGATTTCATGGGTTTTTTTTATTTCATGAAAAGAAAACAAATTCTTAAAAAATTCTCTTAAATTTTCATTTTTTTTGCCGACCGACTGACCCACATTTTGAAAATGCTTCGCCCGTTAAACAAAGAAGTCAACTTGGACTCGCCTAATCCCATAAATTGCAAAATTAAATTCCGCAAAATTTCATATTGTGAAACTCTGAATCGCGAAATTTCTTTTTCCACACAGCTGGGAACCATGATCGGTTTGCGGTATGATATCCATAAGAGGAGTGTGTGGGCCTTCACAGAGAGCTACATTTTCCAGTACAAAATCAATAACGAAACGCGCGACGTTTGGAAATTGTATCTGGATCGAGGTAAGGTTTCCAATGGAGTCTACTGTATATATTTATTTTGATAGCCTAGGATAGTCGCTCGGTTATTTCCATGGGCTCTACAGCTAGACTGCTCGGCTACCGTAGATTCTCTAATTTAGTGCGCCCTCTAATTAGTGCGCCCTCTGATTAGTGCGGATGGACTTTTTTTCGGAAAATAAAGAATTTTTTAACCTCTTCTTATTTTTGCGGGTGAGTTTTAAGGAATTTTCGATTCACCTCTAATTTAATGCTGAAATGGTCAAAATAACATACGAGTATTGGCTCTTTCTATACAAGTTTTGTAAAACCACCATTATGAACCTTAGACTTAAAAATGTCAAGTAAATTATTTACCCCTAATTTGCGGTTTCGTTCTGAATTCTCTCTATCTATTAGTGCGGGTTTGAAATGAAAAAACCTAGCTATTTTATCCCCTCTTATTATTAGTGCAGCATGACCAAAATAATTATTTTTGATGCCGCACTAAGTTGGAGAATCTACGGTACTTTCCTAATAACAAAAAAATGGACACAAAAGGGGTTGGGGGTTCGTGCCAAGCAACTATTTGATATTCTTGTTTTCTTAGGTTAGGACACTATTCAGGACATTGTATCAACCACAGGTCTCGTTCGAAATTTTTGAGTTGTTTTTGAAAAAGGTGCCCCTACCACAAACTTTGAGCATATAGTATAGAAAATACTAAAGTTGTTTTCTCGTTCCAGAAGAAAAATTCAGCGGACTTCTTATGGGGTTGTGGGCCTCATTGAAATGTTTTTCGAGGTGAGCATTAAAAAAACATGAGCTTCTTCATGATTCTCTGTGTTACGTTTTTTTACAGGCGATTTTGAACAAGCCAAGTTGTACTGCAAGAACAACCCAGCACAAATGGACCTCGTACTACGGAAACAAGCAGACGCATTATTCGTGGATAAAAAGTAAACATTTTGGTTTTCCTTTTTTATGACGCATCTTATGACGAAAATCTTTAAAGTTTTAATAAACAGTGGGGTCCCCAATAAGCGGGTGGGGGTTGGAATTTCAAAGATTGAAATCACTGAAATATAGGCTTAAAACAAGCTATTCACAGAAAAATAAGGGATTTTGCCTTGGTACTTGGGAACTTTTGTCCAAAATTATTGAACGGAGTGGAGCAAAATCCAGGGTTAAGAGTAAGTCCCTAGCCTTGCCTCTGGTTAGATAATGTTGATATGAAAAAGGAGCCTTTGATTCGCCTCCGACTCCAGTCGCAAACTTTTACAATTATACTTAAAGTTTGGCATTTTACTCCAGTGAAATTTCGCTAAATCGGACACTATTTTCGTGCAAATAAAGAAAATATCCGATTCAACTGTAACAAAGACAGCTCTTGACTTGCAAAGGGTTGACAAAGGCTTGACGTTTTTTTTTTAAACAGATTTCAGCAATCAGCCGCTATATACGCTTTGACACAGATATCCTTTGAGGAAGTCTCTTTGAAGTTTCTACAAGCTAAAGACACCGAAGCATTGAAGATCTTCCTCCAAAAGAAGATGATCAGCCTCAAAAATAACGTAATTATTTCAACTTTGTTTTGCTTGTTTGTTTGCGCTTTTTTATTTCAAATGCATACTTTTTTATAGCAGTTTTATGTTTTCGGACCCTAAATTTACTTCCATTTTCAAAGATTGAAACCGTCCATAACCCGGTCCATCACCTGGAGTAATTATCAGCGACAAGACAGGTGACCTCGCTACGTTGGTCGATTTGGATGGGGCTCGAACCCTCAACCTCCCAACTTCCCACTTCTATTCTCGTCACCTGGGGTAATTAGCGACGCTAAGGGTGACCTCGCTACGGTGGTCAACTTGGGTGGGGCTCGAACCCACAACCTTCTGATTTGGAAACCAGCGCCCTACCACTTCGGCCATCTCTCCCTCCATAATAAACAGCGAGTGATCATAGGTTTCCACCTGATTTGTTACCTGTAAGAAAATCGAGAGTGCGTTATATTGTACAATTATGAAAAAATGCCCATTAAATCCACGCAAAATTTGTCAAAGCACTCACTTGTGGAAATAGATATAGCAAATTTCACGGTGTCAAACCGAATTAATCCTGTGAAAATGAACAAGCCAGTTAAAGTACATAAAAGTAAATTTAAATATGTTTGAGTTTGTTGACCCAGTGATAGACATATTTCAGTTTATCATGACTTGGATCACGAGATTTAACATTCGGCTACGTATCGACAATATAAACCGTAAAAGTGGACGTAAAATTTAATGCCGGTTATGTTTTTTATAGGAAAAAACACAACTGATGATGTTGGTGACTTGGGTCATGGAATTGTATTTGAACCAACTTGGTGAGCACCGTGACAGTGGGTTGACTGGTGGGTATGAAAGCCTACAAGATGAATTCCGAAAATTCCTCAACCAAAACCGAGTCAAGGTAAGATGTTCTTTGTTTTATAAAAAAATGAAAAGTACGAAATTCTTTTAATTTCATACCAGCAGGCAAACAACTTTTTCTCAACGTGAGAACGTTATTTGATGGACATTGTAACAATGTTGGAATAACGTTGTGTGCCTTCTGTGTTATTAGTACTACAAAGTAGTAGGTTGGTTTACCTCGACTGACCTTCCGTTTTGGAGATTCTTTTACGTCCCGTTCTTATCTTAGGGTAACTAATTTCGGCGGGAGCAAAATTTGGCCGATTTGGCGGGAAAAAATAGTTTAAAAATGGCGAAAGAATCGGGGTTCATATTTCATAAAATTTTGGTGTTGTATTCAAAGATTTAATTTGGTGCATGACGTAATAACTTAATTTGGCGGATTTTTGAAAAAAATGTTCCAACTAGTAGTACTATGCAGTGCAAATTTTTCGATTTCTAAGCTTTGAACAAAAATATTCTCCACCCCATCTTAGCAGATACTTTCTGACCACTCCCAAAATGGTATAAATTCTGCTGTTTTTTCTTTTGTTGTAGAACATTTTAGAACAGAACACGCATGTGGCGTATGAATTGTTGTCAAGTCACGCTGATACCGAAAATATGATCTTCTTTGCTATGCTTGTTCATGGTAAGTGTACTGTGTATGGGTTCAATCTTCATTACAAAAAGATATTCAGAAAATGTACAAAAATGAAGAATGTACAGGAAAAATCTGTAAATTTTCCGTGAAATAGTCTTTTGCGGAGAAGTGTAGAAAATTCATCTTCCTGATCACCGCTTCAATTTCTCACAAAATTTCACTCGCGTTTCACCTAGCGTGTCCCAAACCCGCACAGCGGGACGATTTTCAAAATAATCTTGCTGTGTGTGGCTTTCTAACGTTTAGAAGATTTTCTTGTGTTCGCCAGAAATAGAGTGTTTTATAAATTCATCACGCATTTGAAAATGTTTCTTTGTTTATGAAATGTTAATTCTTAATTACATGATTTTTGTTGAAAACAATTAACGTGAGAATCAACTTTTATTACATGTGTCATAAAAAGCTAAAAAATAGTTAAACATTTTATAAAACAATGTCCCAAGAGAATTGACTTGCATTCCACGTAGAGGCTTATTAAAAACACGCTTGCACACAAAATCTTTCTAAACGTAGCAAACCTTACTATCGTCAGCTACATAAAGAAGTAGGGTTTGGTACAGGCTAATCAAACCTTACTATCGTCAGCTACATAAAAAAGTAGGGTTTGGTACAGGCTAGTTTCACTACGCATATCAGCGAGGTTAAATCACGAGTTTTGACCGGCCCGGCAACCTGCAGTAAATAATTTTATCTGCATTTTCTAGAACCAAGGCTAGACGGCTTTAGAACGAAAAATCGTGAAAAAAACTTTGTTCTAAAACAAAGGAGATGTTATATCTACCTTGCTATATTCGTACCATCGTGTAGAGAAAAAGCATGTTCGCCGTCGTGATTTATGTCGGATACTTAAAACCTCCCTATTGTAGTTAAAAAAAAAACGGAATTGAATGTTTGAATTTTCCGTAAGTTCGGGTCTGGTACGGACAACTTGTATATGCAAGCCAAGGCCAACTTTTGTTTTAATACCTTAGATTACCCGCGCGTCATACGACATTACATACAACAAGAAGACTACAAAGGTGCTTTGGAAGTCTTGAAAAAAGAAGTAAGAAAATGACTATTTGAGACCACTCAAGTTTTCCTTAGTAAAGTCTCTTGAACGAGTTTGGAGAACGAAGCATCGAGACAAAAATGTTCAAGCGATTTTTAGAGACTTTTGTACTAAAGAACGACATGGTCTCAAATTGGAAGATTTATTTTTCTGTACTGTGTGTATTTTACAGACCAAAATGTAATTAAAAAAATTTGATTTAATAATTTTGATACTCAAGTTGATTTTGAATGATGATAGATTTAGAGAGGAAAGGTTAGTCTAGTTTAAAACTAGACGAAAGAAAATAAGAAAGTATCGAAACATAAAAAAATATACACTTGTAGAATACTCCCAGGGAACCAGAACATTTTTTCGAATTATATGAGTTAAACTGTACATATTTGAGAAAAGTGATAGTATTTTTATCTTCTTTTTTCAAACTTTTTACTCTCTTTCTGCGTACAGCAATCAGAATATCAATCATTATTCGAGCAGTTCTCACCGACGCTCATCCAACACATTCCAAAACAGTTGGTGGAATTATGGAAACAAAGAAACCTGGAGCCTCGCCGTATGATTCCATCTCTGGTCACGCAGACAGAAAGCAACAACGAAGAGAGCATTCGTTGCGCTATCGATTACCTCGAACACTGCGTCTACAAGTTGAAAAACGAAGAAACGGCCATTCATAATTATCTCGTCTCGCTGTATTGTAAGATTCCAGAGGAAAGACCCTTGTTACAGTATTTGAACAGTCAAGGCCAGGTATGTGTACTAGAATTTCCCAGCAGGCACATTAGAATTTTGTTTTAGCGCTGAAACGACGTTTTTTAAGCTCTAACGTCAGAACGTTACCATTGGAAGATCGAGCTGTTCGGAAAAATGGAAGAAAGTGAGAAATATCAAAAATCAAAAGTATATTCGAAATTTTGTAACTCCTCTAAAAACAAAATTGGAGAACGACTTTTATAATAAATCTCTTTGTGATTATGTTTAGGACGGCCAGAGTGTATGTTACGATCTTAAATATGCTTTACGTTTATGTTCGGAAAACGGTAAAGACCAAGCGACCGTCCAAATCTACTGTACCATGAACTTATACGAGGAGGCTGTCGACTTGGCATTGAAAGTAGACATTGAGAAGGCTAAATTGTACGCAGATAAGCCGGAGTATGATAGAGCGCTGAAGAAGAAATTGTGGCTGAAAGTTGCTAGGCACGTGGTGGAACAGAAACAGGATGTCGGAAAGTAAGTATTTTTTGTTTTTTATTAGAACACCTGGGTCTCAGGAACTTCACAACATGTTCTTAATAATGTATACAAATTCGACTGAAGATAAATTTTCGTAAAAAATCTTCCTCATAAAGCTAAAAATGTTCTTATGTTATTCTTTACACCCTTGTTCTTATGTTCTTAACACCCTTGTATTTTGATCTGGTTTGTTCTTATTATGAAAAAATAGTGTAGGAGTTTTATTTCTTTTTGGATGTCTGTACCAGACTCAATATCTGCGAAAAGTTTAAAATGTCAATTTACGTAAAAGGTTTCTCTGTGGGATATTTCTAGTTTGAGATTTGAGATTTTTTCAAACTAAATACGGGGAAGTACACGCATACCTGAACAGACCCGAACAGACCAAAATTACTCTTCCCCGTGGATACTTTTTTACTGGATTTTACTGGATTTTACTGGATTTCGGCAAAACAGACAATCAGCAAAAAAAAACTTGAGGTATATTACTCTGGGTACAGACTACTTGAGTCGAGCCTTGCTTTAGAGTATACATTTTCTGTCATAACTGCAGATTATCGACAAAATTTGACAAACATTTCTCAAAATTAGGACTTCAATGTTGAAAATGATATACCCTTTGAGTGACTAAATTTTAATTTTTGTGTTTTTGTGTTTTTTTTAACTCTTAGAGAGACTTTCGAAATTTGAAAAAAGGTACCCTAACCGCTCTCATTTAACCTCTTCGTATTATCCCTTGCCTTACGTAGAGGGAGCATGGATATTCTGGCAATCCATTCTGACCCATTCGTTCTTTTTTTAAGGGCAATGGAATTGTTGAAAGAATGTCATCTATTGAAGATAGAAGATGTTTTGCCCTTTTTCCCTGACTTTGTCACCATCGATCATTTTAAGGTAATGCACACATAATTAGGTTACGTACCAGAGAAAAATCAGGATGACGAACGAGTTTTTACAGTCTATGCTCTAAAAATGGCGCATATTGCTACAGCTTCAGGGTAGTCCGGTAGATGTTCACGATTTTTCGTTCTAGAAAAAAAGAGATGTTTATTCACACGTTAATTCTACTTTGCTGCATGATTAGCCTGTAGAAATGTGAGCTATTTAGAGCAAAGGCCCGTTCGCCGTCGTGATTTTTCTCGGGTCCTTAACCTCGTCGTCGTGATTTTTCTCGGATCCTTAACCTCGTCGTCGTGATTTTTCTCGGGTCCTTAACCTCGCCGTCGTGATTTTTCTTGGGTCCTTAACCTCGTCGTCGTGATTCTTCTCGGGTCCTTAACCTCGTCGTCGTGATTTTTCTCGGGTCCTTAATCTCGCTAATGAAGTTAATCTAAAAAAAACAAAACAAAGTATTTTATATACGATACATTACTTTAGGATGGACATGAGGCTTATTTCACTTTTGGATACAGCGAGTAGATCATGTATTGAATTTTACGCGAAATACCTTATCGTACATCACTTTATCATAAGTCACTTTGTCCGAATAAACAGTTAAAGATAGCCTAAACCATTTTTACTAGGAAACGATTTTTGTCAGTTTTGTCCGACCTATACAGTAAGCTACGGTAAAAAAGCCATTCCACATAATTGGTCAATCGTTTTCTTATTTTCTTGACCACAAGTCAACTTTCCCCTTATATCTCTTTAGGATGCGATTTGTGAATCGTTGCAAGAATACAATCTTCACATTGATCAACTAAAATCGGACATGCAGGTACAATTTAATTCAGTTGGGTTCAACACGGGCGTAAATCTTATTGTTCTGGATTACGCAAAAATCAAATCGTACTACATTACATTACGAGCATGGAAGTCCAACATCGCAGTATATTACGGTTTTGACCAAAATTATGGGTCATAAAAAAAGTTTTACTTTTTTTTCATGATTTATGCCCATGATTGTGGCTCGTTTTTGAAATGTCATGAATGTAGTTCAGATGTTAAATGAAAATGGACCTGCTTATGACGTAATCTCGTATTGTTTTCTGGGAGACGCGTTACTATGACAACAAACCGTTTAAGAGCATAATGTTTCAAAATCCAAAAAGCTAAGAACATGCTAAGAACATTCTAAGAACATGCTAAGAACATGCTAAGAACATGCTAAGAACATTTTAAGCCTTCTGATGATAATTTTTATGAAGAAAGTTGCTTGAAAATAGCTAAAATGGCTCTATTTTTCAGTAAAAATTAAGAACATTGGAATTGATTTCAGAATTGATTTTCAGATTCTTCCTGTAACTAAAAAATACCGTTGTAGTAATATTTTTGTTCATTCTCGTAGGAAGCAACAGAAAGTGCGAAAGTGGTGCGTGCAGAAATTCATGACATACGCAACAGGTCTGTTGATATGATTGATATTCATTAATGATGTAACCTTTTATATGATGAAAACATCCTAAAAAGCCGGCGGGTTTGCCACTAGCTTTAACCAGCTTTTTGGGATGTTTTCGTAGAATAGAAGTGTTTTATCAGCTTTATTTCAAATTCTTTATTATGCTTTACACCCCCCGGATATTCACATGACGATATCTGCGTTGCGTTGTGTTACAAGAATCAAGACGGTCCTCAGTAGAGACTGTTCCACCATAAAGTCTTGTTGTCATTATAAGGGAAGTCTTTGATGATAATATGAATTTCATAGCCATAACAATTTTGTAAATGCGATGTGTTCCATCAGAAAACGATTATGTAGGGGTGTTATAAGCTTCTTTGTCATAATTGTATTTTCACTTTTTACTGACAGGTATGGTGCAATCGATAGTCAAGCGAAATGTTCGTTGTGTGGTTTCCCATTGGTCACACGTGCATTCTACTTCTTTCCGTGTTCGCACACCTTCCATGCTGATTGCTTGATTGAGAAGGTAATGTGTTATTAGGTTTTTGTGTAGGCTACGTCATAATTTCCTTCGTTCAGAGCGTAAACTCCTTCTCTTCGGACTATGCGCTTTGCTCTTAAAATGA
>JAUJPO010029120.1:0-19097 GCA_032270745.1 Tiaropsis multicirrata | reverse complement strand
TGTTAATTTTAGCCAAATTTATGTATAACTTTATCAAACTGCCTCATTTTGACTTTGATTCTTTCTAGTGTTTTTCCCGTTTTCCTTTGCTGGGCCTTCACGCCCTCCGGGCTTCTTGTTTCGTATATATTAGAATTTGCGGTTATTTTCTAACAGGACTTAATTAACCCCTGATTGGTCGATTGGAATTGCTATAATGAACATAAAACATAATATTTTGTTAGCAGCATTGAAATAAACTTGCTTTAACGAGATTTAGAGTGTCTGTTTGTGAAAAACAGCTCGCCTTTTCAAGTGACTAACCTGTTGTTTCACACAAACCTCAATTACCACAAAAAGACTTGAAACGTGTTAGTTTTATTGCATCTAGTACCAGACATTTTGCTAACATTCTTAAATATTTTGGCTACGAACTATCTAAAAGTATTACAGGTGTACGCAAATGGGGTGACTGCCTCAAAAAAGATTCTTTCCTCAAGAAAAATTTGAAGACAAAAGGTTTCTGTCCTATTTATTTTGAAAACAACTAGAGACTGTTAATGAGGGTATGACGGCGATTTGAGATGTCGTCCATTCTTTATAACTAAGATATTTGTCTAAAAAGAATAAGTTAGTGCATGCAGCAGTATGTTGATGAAGATTGATCTTTATTTTCGCTTATATATACCTACTATTATATGGAAAAACTTAACAACACAAAATAAAATTATTTGTCTCTGCATATTGTAAAATAATTGGTTATTAACCTCTAGCCACCGAATGACGTACGTCCAAAAAAGTTCGTTTTTACGACCCTCAGTCTTTGGACTATAGCTCAAAACCACTATGTTTTCAGCCAAAATGCCCTATTTGTTTTCGAAAGCTCAGTCTAAGAGCTTTCCAATGGTACCAAAAGAGAATTGCCTGAATCTTACCACCGTGACCACAATTTGGCTTTGAATTTCAAAATTCATGAAAAACAAAGTGAAAAAAACAGGAATTAAAAAAATAGAGCGGTGACTAAAGGTTAATATAAATACAGTGGAATCTCTCTATCTCGAACTCCCAATTTTGTTCGAAATATAGAAAGTTCGAGATAAAGAAAGAGATAAAGAGCCCACAAATGTTCAAGGGACCGAGATCTCTGTTCGAGATAGAGAGAAATTCGAGATAGAGGGTAGTCGAGATAGAGAGATTCCACTGTATAAAGTTAAATATAACTAAAAATATAGTAACGCTTTGTGTTTCAACATTAAATCTTTCTTTCATGGAGACACCTTTTATTTCCGGCAAAAACGAACAACAGATTCCAACAATTCCAAGCAAATTCAATACGGAGAAAGGTAGTTGCAGTGAAACGTTTGACACTCGCTGCGCCGATATAAATCAAGATGGAAATGTCCATAAATTAGTTGGATATGTTTCAACTATCAAATTCATTATGAAGCAGAAACTGATGCTGACGAAAAAATTACGGAGGAGTCCTAAGGGGAATGCGTATAGAACTTTCGAAGTGCGTGAGGTGTTTGGTGTGAAAGCAACGAGAAAGGTAAGTATACCGGAGATGGTCAACGGGATGGAAACAGCTTTCTTCCGTCCAAATCGATCTCAACAACTCGTAGCCAATGCGTTTCCAGAGAAATCAACCAGGTTGATTAAGCGTCAACCACCACGTCAATGAAGCATATAAGTGTCGTTTATTCCACTTTGATATTCGTTGGAATGTCTCAACAGCCTCACCAGCCTTCTCTTTCAGTCTTAACCAACGCAAGGATTCAGGGAAGAAATAGTAAGTGGATATTGAAATTAAGTAAGGAAGTGAACAAGCCAAGACAATAACTTTCCATGATGAAGTTACGTAAGCTTTCAAGGCTAAGACGCATAACGCAACTGAGTAAAACTGCGACAATAGATTTCCAGCAAAACCTCGCTTTATTTTCCAATGCGTTCACTCAGCAAGGTATGGATGGTGTGAATAATCCAGACATGAATCTCAAAAGAATAAACCAGGAGATACTGGGTTGTCAGTGTTGACAAGAAGTTGAGGACGGTGATCATAAAGTAGCAGAAAAAGACAAGTCTCTTTCTCTCATATTCATCGCTGTACCATCCCAGAAAGATCGGTCAAATTATTGCTCCAAGAAGGATAACAGACTGCGACATATTGACCATCCATATTTTGCCACAAGCGAGATCAAATGTGGTGACAATTGAAAATTCATTGGGTTGTGCATATTTCCGTTCAGATCGTTCCATCTTGCAACGTAAATTGTTTTGACTTATAAATGTTCAATTCAATTGGCACGTTGAGCTGTTTGCTACACACTTCCAATCGGGATTGGTACCAGTGAACACAATGAGGGATTGGTACCAGTGAACACAATGAGGGATTGGCACCGGTGAACACATTGAGAGATTGGTACCAGTGAACACAATGAGGGATTGGTACCAGTGAACAAAATGAGGGATTGGTACCAGTGAACACAATGAGGGATTGGTACCAGTGAACACAATGAGGGATTAGTACAAGTGAACACAATGAGGGATTGGTACCAGTGAACACAATGAGGGGTTGGTACCGGTGAACACAATGAGGGATTGGTACCAGTAAACACAATGAGGAGTTGGTACCAGTGAACACAATGAGAGATTGGTATCAGTGAACACATTGAGGGATTGGTACCGGTGAACACAATGAAGGATTGGTACCAGTGAACACAATGAGGGGTTGGTACCGGTGAACACAATGAGGGATTGGTACCAGTGAACACAATGAGGGATTGGTACCAGTGAACACAATGAGGGATTGGTACCAGTGAACACAATGAGGAAACTATTAAGCGCAAAAGGAAACAACATTAATCCAAGAACTACAGTTAATGACTTTTGAAAGCAACCATATTCACCACAATGCACTCCAAAAATCCATCTACGTTCAAATCTTTCACTTTTTTGTTTAAATTTACCACCTTCGGGTTTCAGGATCTCTTCATTATTGTTAGGATCAGAGCCTATGTTCTTTCCCACAACTGCCAGACTTTCTAAAACTTCTTCAGAATACTCCATAGTGTGTTCCATCTGCATAGCAAAGAGTTTGCACAAAAACAAGAATTATTCGTACTGTTATTTAAATACGGAATCAACCAATTTGATTGATAAAGACCACTAAAAAGACATGTCATACGATCCACTTTATAAATACTATGAGTGGTTTTGGGAAGGTCATATGAATATCTACCTCCTGAATACATACGCCTCTTGAAGTATCAAAGTTTTTATCGTATCCCACTTTGTCAGGGAATGTTTACTTTAACTTTGTTAATTTCTGATAGAAAAAGTTAATATGGAAAGATACAGTAAACTTACATTACGGTATATTCCTTCCAGGAGAGATGCGTTATAAAACAATTTTTCAAATATTGGACCTTGGTCATCCACATCAGACACATAAACTGTCAATGAAGCATCCCTGGTGAATTCACCGTCCTGTAAAAGGATGAACAGATAGCAAGCATTCTTGAAAAATGATTAGAAAAAGCCAAAATAAAAAATCAATTCTGATACCCACATTACTTTTGTAAGTGGTAAAAATAATCCCATTTAATACAAATCTTTTGGAGGGTTAAGATATTGGGTATAGTAAAATTGGTTATATCGGTTTTCTTGTTGCCTTTTACGCTTTAGAAATCGATTGCTACTTTTGGAAACACGATTGCTACTTTACTATGGAATAAAAGAGTAAAAACAAGGGTTTCAAGTTGTGAATTTCTCGAATAATTTTTCTTTCTTACACATGTAGCCTACATACAAAA
This sequence comes from Tiaropsis multicirrata, assembly GCA_032270745.1. Taxonomy (NCBI): domain Eukaryota; kingdom Metazoa; phylum Cnidaria; class Hydrozoa; order Leptothecata; family Tiaropsidae; genus Tiaropsis; species Tiaropsis multicirrata. Next base: position 15,306 of record JAUJPO010029120.1, on the reverse strand, counting down.
GTGAGTAACTTGTGATCTAGTTGATGAAATCTTTTGAAAGATTCAGGGATGTTTTTTCAGACGAAAGCAAACTGAAGTGTAGATGGGAACCCGTCTAGTATTGTTAAGTGTTGCTCCTATGTAAATGCCATGCGACTCTTGTTTGCAAGTTTTATAAAATTTGGATATGTTCACACTACTAGACGGGAGGGGGCAGAGATTCCAAATCAGGGCGCGCGTTTTGATTGGTTCGTGTTCTATTGTTTATAAAAAGTAAACAAACGTATGACGTCAAACAGTCTTTTTGTTTATAATGAGTGGCGCGAGATTTGAATTGTTTTCAAAAGTTAACGGTTTTTTCTTTTGTGATTTGAATTGTTGAGCTACAACCATACTCTACATTTCCAAAGTTTTCATGGCTTCTTATTTTCTTGGGTAGTTTATAATATATAATATAATGTAGAGTATGGGTCCAGACTATCATCAACCTTGATTCCTGTATGGGAGACTGTTCAATACCCACTTATGGTGTTTCACTTGGCAAGTGGATGAACCTTTATCTGAGAGGAGGATACGTAATGTGATGTAAATGTGACGTAAAGTGGCGTATTGTGACGTATTGTGACGTAAGTGACGTAAGGTGACATAAATGGGACGTTAAGTGACGTAAAGTGACGTATTGTGACGTATTATGACGTGTTGTATGAAGGTTCACTGTCACTGTTTCTATGTTATGTTCTATGCAGTGTATATGCGTTTTCGCGCTGGTGCAGTGACCACCAACTTTAAAATTCCCGTATGGGAGACCAATGTTCGATTCCTATTTCTGGCGTTCACTTGGTAAGTGAGCGAAGCTTCGCCCGATGTCAATTGTTGTTGATGTGAGGGAAATTGGATAGTCGCTCCAAGGTTGCTGACGGGATGTTAAAAAGTGTTTATAGTATAGGGCTGAACAACCTTCTGCAATTATAAATAAAATATAAAACAAGCCCATAAAAGATTATTGTTTGATTATTATTTGATGTTTGAAATATTTGGTATAGATCGCAAGAGAATTAACTTCATTAGAATTCCACAGAAATCGAAAATCGTTATATTCTTTGTGAATTCCGATTTTAAAAATAACTTTTTCTAAGGATATCAATTGATGTTCTTCAACTTAAAAATTATTCCACTGGAATCCCTATAAAAGAATCGAGGCTTGTTCGTGACACCTAATGAGTAATAAAAAGCCAGTCCTTTCTTACAACAGTGTTATATATCACATTTTTTTATATAAGAATATCCATTTTAATGATCGAAACCTATGGGCTTGTTTTGCACACTGCAGATGTTCTTAACTTTTCTAAATTCAATCCTTACTATGCACGTTCGTAGATTTACTGAAGAAAGAGCCATTTTAGAACAGCAATTTTTTCAAGAAAAGTTTCTCACAAGGCTTAAATGTTCTTAGAATGTTCTTAACTTCTAAAGCTTTATGTTCTTATATGATATAATCGTGTACCGCACTAACAGTCAAGATATCACAGCATCTCGCTATTTCAATTAATATACTTGCTTTTTGAATGCATCCGTAGAGAATAATACATTGTCCTTTTTATAATACCAGCCCTTTTATACCTTTGTGGTCTTGTTATAAGAAAAAAGTGTTCCTTTAGTGGAAGAAACATTGAGCGTTAGATAATACACCTTAGACAATACATATTGGAAGTTTATCGTGGCTTGGATCACGAGATTTAACGTTTCGAGAGATTCTTCTCCCATTAGACAATACACCTTAGACAATATTTTTCCGTGATTGTCGAACTTTTTAACTTTAAAACATGGATTTAAAAACCTCAATTTTGATATCCAAAATAATGTAGAAATCTACTTTGGAATCTTTCGTTTATAAGAATGACGTTGAACAGCACATGGAGGCTGAGATTTGTGTTCGAAAATAATCTATTGAATGTTAAATAATACTAATAGAAATCTTTAAGCATAATGCTCAGTTTGAGCCCCCAAAAATACTTATGCTTATAAAAAAAGTGTAAATGTGCCATTTTAGATTCTTATAGGGTGAACACAATATATTTTTGATGCTACACTCTTTTTCTTTTATAAGAACAATTTTATAAGAACATCGAGCCTCAGATTTGGTGTTAAATTTTACCAATTATTATGAAGAACTCACAATGTGAGCAGGAATTTTCCTAATAAAAGCTTAGACCAAGGGAAGCAGTTTAGGGATATATTTAAGGATGGGGGGTGGTGGTGGGAAATTTGAGAAAATGTGGATCAAAGTTAAGAACATTTGAGCCTCGTCAGAAATTTGCTGGTTCTTATAAAAAAGGGTGTACTAAATGCACCGATTGAAGTGATGAATTGATTATAAGCAGGCAGGAAAACAAAAAGAACAGAGAGTGGAAGGGAAAAGTAAGTGAGATAATGAGAGATGATTTTGTGCAGAGGAAACGAGTGTATAATTAGTTCCAATGATATGGTATTACATTGGTTGTTGTTGTGTGAACCCATATCTATCTGTTTTTATCTCAATTCTCTTGTGATGGTGTTGTGAATTATAGTGATGATATTCGTGTGGAGTAGAATTTTTTTAAAGGGATCTTTTGGTTTTCTGTTGTTGTTGTTGTTGTTGTTGTGCCCATATTCTCTTGTGTACTGTATTGTTTTTTTTCTTGATGCTGTTGTTTGTATTTTATATTGTGGATGATGTTTGTATTGATGAATATTGAGGAAGGTATTATTCTTTCAGTAGAGGAGTATGAAGATATAATTTTTATACCTCTCCAAGGTGGGCCTATCCCCGTGCATGGGAAGGCAACTGTCTGTCTGTCTGTCTGTCTTTTCTATTTCGTTAGTGTAATTCTTCTTTTCAAAAGGATTTTAAAGTTGGAAAGATAGCTGAGAGTGCAGTATAGAATGTTGCTTAATACTACAAGAAGAAAATTTGCTCATTTTGAAGATTCAAATTATGTATGTAATCTAACATCAGTAATCAAGGTTTTGCAGGGACTCGAGAGAGTAAGACAAGAGAATAGAATTAGACTTTTTTCAACTGAATGGAAAGTTTAAAAAGTTCAATCATTTGATTGAATTTCGTGGGCATTTGTTTTCATAACATTTTTTCAGTCAGTTCTTTAAAAAAAATCTCAGCTGAAGAGGTTGTTGAGCTGACAATTTGAAACCACTCAAGTTTTCCGTAGTAAAATCTCTTAAACGAAGCATCGAGACAAAAGTTTGTCTCTTTTATTCAAGCGATTTTTAGAGACTTTTGTACTGAAAATTGGAAGATGAATTATGTATAGAAGTTACTCTCTGTGTAAGATTGATGGACTGTTCCTGCTGTTCCAGGATAAAAAGTTGTGCACGCGGCGGGTTTGTGGGTATATAAGCTTTTTCTGATAATTCGCCCCCGGGACACACATTCTCAATCCCCTCTGCACAATTCCTTTTCTAAAATAGCCCATTATTGCAATTAAGGTAAGATCGGTGTTCAAAGTACAGAATTTTAGTCCACTGGCCTGACAGCAAAGAGCAGTATCGGAGCAAACCAAAATTTCCAATGTTTTTTTGCACTGCCATCATTTTAATTGCTTATTGAATTTTACCTCCCAGTGAAAACAATAAATAAATACAAAATAATTATGATCATGAGTTTAAGTTAAACTGCAAACAAAAAGCAAATTATTTTAATCAACAACAACACAATTCAAGATGTCGCAAACGTTACCACGCAACCGTTCCGCGCCTCGCAGTGGCAGTATTTCTCGTGAATTTACCACGGGCGCTTTGCAACGCTCAGGAACACTTTCACGAGGGGAAAGCGTCGATTCCACCGGTGGTGAAGGAGAGAAACAAAGGGTATTTTTTTCTTTTTCCTTAGTTAAAGTATTCTATCATTCTGGACAAAAGTTTTTAAGACTTTTCAAAAATTAGCAAAAAACACAGTACATACGTTACAAGAACATCAGCCTTCAAATGTTCTCAACTTTTCTGAATTTAAGCCGAAAATGTTCTCAATAGGCTATTTTTAAGAAATTTTGGCTATTCAAGCCTAACGTTCTTTAAAAATTTTTTGGCCTCGAAGCCTTATGTTCTTATATACTTTGTTCTTATAAAAAAGCTTATTTGGCTTTTTTTTTGGCTTTTTTTTTGTGAGATGGTGATAGTGTGATAGTTTCGCCATACTTTTACATACTGTTACAAATTAAGAAAACAGAATATCTCGAAATGAGCATCATCACTTTTGATGGGAAGAAAACAAGATTTAAAAATTAAGATTGACTTGTAACAAGACCATGAAGCGATTAAATAAAATCTCTTTGCGGTCCGCGAAATAAACCAATTCTCAGCTTTGTTGATTTGCATTTTAAATTTTCTGAAAAACCTCTTTGCGTAAGATTCCATTTTGTATCAACGAACAACTCTCTAGTTGGTAGTGTTCTTTATAATGGAGATGGGGACGTTTTCTTGATGGAACACGTAGTACTACCGAAACGGGAAGCTCTAACGGTGAGGGGGGATGTTAGTTAGTTTTTTTTCGTACAATTTTTTATTTCTTGTTAAATTTTGCCCTTCTTTTCATTTTTTAACAACCTGTATTCATGTTACGGCTTTATACAGTAGCTCTACGCTCTATTTTGAGGAACTCTCTTTTAAAATTCAGTCATTTTAATCTCCCCCCCCCCCCTGACGTATTTTATCTCTCGAGCACAGTGTCCATCACACTACACGTTTATTTTCTCGTTTAACATGTATTCTGCTTTTGTTGAACTATTTCGTCAAAATACTTCTCTCGAGATGATACGAGTAATGAAAAATTTCATCTAGTCGCGTGATGTGTTAGTAATTCACACCTTTTGTATGGTTGTTATGACAACAATGTCGAAAACGAGGCTGCTAAAAAGTTCATCTTCTTTGACAACAACAAGAACTCAACTTCGAATTAAGATTCGAGTGATAATTAATGAAGAATTAAAGAAGAAGAATTGTGAAGTGTGATTTTTCTTTTCTCATTTTTCAAAACAACATTTTTCTACTCCTACTGTTTCTTAATACACTGTTTTTCTTTACACTGTTTTTTTTTTGCCTTGATACTGGAAAAAAAATTATCTTTGACAATTTTTGAGGCTTTGATTTTAAGATATTTTGCTTGATATCATTTTGAGGAGTTTATTTTTTTTCTTCAAAATGGCGCGCTTTCGAAGCGAAGAGGAAGAACACGTAAGAATTCAAGGGGGCTTCGAATTTGACCCATAAGTGTGTTTGAGCTTTACTTGAGACTGGTGGCTGGCGATTTTCGCCGACATTGAAGCCTAACATAAACTCCAAGTAGAATGAATATTTTCCCGTATTGACCTCCAGACCTCCTCACCTCTTATTATTATTGGGTACAAAAATGTTTGTATCTTAAGAACAATGCTTAAAACTCTGAAAGACCTGCTAGTTGATTGATCCAGATAAAAATTTATACAAGAACTACGAATAGAATGGTTTAGAGACTCACATAGGATACAAAAGTTTGACTAATCTTCTTCCTTTTTTTTTTCACGTAGATGCTTCAAGAACTGAAGAAGGAGAATTTCGACCTCAAACTACGTCTCTACATGACACAAAAAAACAGCGAGGTAAGAGGGTATGCAGCTGCCAAATTGAGCCCATTGAAGTTTCCATAGTAAAGTCTCTTAAACGAGTTTGGAGAACGAAGCATCGAGACAAAAATTAGTCTCTTTTATTCAAGCAATTTTTAGAGACTTTTGTACTGAAGAACGACATGGTCTCAAATTGGCCTATTCTTTTGTTTTTGTGTTTCTTCTTCTTTGGTTGAGAGGTTACACAACGTCCTTGCGTAACTTCGCTGTTGACTTATATGTCATATAGACTCACCAGACTAGCCTCTTAGACTGGAGAAAAAAAACTGGAAAAGGATACGTTTTTGGGATTAATCTTTTTTCAAATTAAGTGATTTTGGAATTGTTAATTTGATAAAATTGCTTGAAAAATATGTTTAACTTTTGCTAAAAGTAAGTGAAAATAGACTATTTTTAAGAAACTTAGGCTAATTAAGCCAAAAAAATCATTTATGGCATAGAAATATGTTAGCGTAGCTTTGATTTTGAATGCTAAACCTATTAGTTTTCCTCCGAACATCGAAAGCTTAGCAAACAGTCAATCTGCAATATCGATCTGTCAGCATTTTTTGGACATGTAATATTTAAAGGTCTGACCACAGAAAAACCTGACCAATTAAATCAAACAAAATCCAAAATTAAATGCTAAAATTAAAAAGTGTACATTTATCATAATTTGTTTACGACACGATCGATTTGGAATTGATCAATTATATTTTTGATAGCTCAGCTATCTGGGGTTTTGTTTATATACCCTTACGTTTTTTGAAAAAATTGTGGAAAATTTTCACTTATTTCCAAAACACTGCGGAGCCTAAGGGCTAAAAGCCGGATGTTTCCGTGTTTTGTGAAGATTCCATGTTCGTGCTCATTAAATCAAAAATGAAGAAAAAACATTTGAAAAAAAATCACCTTACTGACTGTATAATTTTATTTTGTAATTTCTGTCTTTCGGCCATCAAAAAGTCTCGTATTTTTCTCATTATATCAAAACTCAAAGCAAAGTCAAAATTTTGTTAGAAAGAAATATATTTTTTAGTTCCAATAATAGTAGCATCTTGATGACGTTTTCCTGCGGAAGATATCAATTCAGAAGAAAAATTCTTTCTCATAATGAGGAATTGTTAGACATTGTTATTTCGAAACGAATTTTAAAAGTGTCCAAAACAAGCCTTTCTCCAAATAATAGCTATCAAAGAAACAGATCAAATGTTCTGCAAGATTCTGAAAGAAAAGAACATCGTGGCCGAAGAAAGCCTAAAATATGCTCTTAAATTTACTGGAAGTTTTAACTGTTTTTTAAGCAATTATTTTCAGAAATTCTTATGGGAATGCTTATATGTTCTTCACATGTTCTTAACTTCTTTTTTGGCCTCTTTTAAAAAAAAAATTCAAACAATTTCCAGTTAAACCAGTTTATTTACCTCTCGTACGATAATATATGACAATACTACGCATGCTCAATAAAGCTCAACGTCCTTCCTCTTTTTCTACTCTAAACGGCCTGTTATAAAACCTACAATTAGGTTCGTAATAATGTAAGATCACATTTCAAAATCGGAATTGAATTAACATCCGTAAGCTAATTACACTTTATTATACCTCCGCATTTATAATTAACTTTCTTTTTAAATAGTGATAAATTCCTTGGCTTCCGAATTTTCATTTAAGTGCCCGTTATACCGTTCGTATTTTTTTGGGAATGTCCGTTACATCCGAATGAAGATTTTCCAAGGTCTCCCAAGTCTGCTAAACTTGCGACCGCAGTCGAGGGCGACCCGAAGGCTCTCTTTTTGATAGCTATTTACCCGAAGGTAGGGGATGGCGGCACTCCTTTCCCTGGATTTCCCCACTTACTCTCGCTCTTACCCTTTAATGCTGAGTGATAAGCAGGACAGTAGCAAGTGCCAGTTTTCAAGTTTTTGGTCTGACCCGGCTGGGGGTTGAACCCACAACCTTTCGATCGGGAGGCGAACACTCTAACCACTTGGCCACCGTCGCTTCAAGTCTACTACATTCATACACTACACTCAGAATAAAAAGCCTACTCATACATCCCAGTAGGCACGGAATGTTGAAATAACGTTGCGTGTCTGTGGGTACCCGTTTTGAATAAGGAATTAATTTTCATTTCCACAAATCACAAAACAGGCGACTGTCAGAGTCAGACATTCTACAAAACATAAATTCGTGATTTGGCCTAACTTTCGCTTTTCTAACTGCTGAAAAAGGGTTTTTAGTTCACACAAGTTATGTCCCTAACCCAAGCTACGCGTGCATACGAGCCAGCGTCTGACAGGTTAGTGAAAGTTTGGACATGCTAAAATGTTCGATCTTCTTTGTTTCCATAGAATGCTGAAGGAAAGGTTGGTGAATACGAACAACAATTGGCTGCTTTATTAAACAGCCTGGAAGAACAACAACGTCTCTCCGATCAGCAAACTCGAGAGCTAGAAGAAGCCAGACAGCGCGAACGACAATTAGTGAGCGATCAAAAGAAACTGGAAGTAACGATGAAAGAACAAGACGAGCAGATCCATAATTTGTCGCTAAACCTTTCTCAAGTCTCCAAAAGTATGCATAATATTTCGTTATCAAGTAACAACAAACCGACACACCAATCAACGCCCGTTAGAAATGCAACGTCAGCATATTTTCCTGCACGTCACAATGGTGATGATGACGTAGCAGCGAGCGGAAGTGAAAGCGGCGATCACGAAACATCGACCGTTCGTCACATAAACCAAGTCAATATCTCACATGTAGCGCCTATGCAGCGTGATCCGCAACTCGCATCTTCGGTTTCCGCTGGAGACCGCTCGCATCTTATAGACAACGACCAAGGCTCGAATACGAGCTATACGGAGGGCAACCAATACTTAACTAAGAACTACCATTACCATAATGATGCCGATAACCGGACTATTAATCTGCCGGAAGGACCCCCGGATATCGTCGGCGTGGTCCGACCAAATAACACAAGGACTGTCGTCGATGTGGAAATTCCACCGGAGCCAATCCAAGAGAAACCGGTAGCGAAAAAGAAGAAAAAAGGCATAATGAAAGTGTTTAAACTTTGTACGGGAAAATCTGGACAAGCCAAAGAATACTCGAAAGATGATATGTATGTCAAAAGAGAGCCCGCCCGAGTAACCATGACAACGTACTCCAATGAAAATTGTGATTAGTTTTGCCTTGGTGATTGATGGAGTTTTGGTTTCGATGGTGTTTCCTTTTGTAAGGGTATTATGATGAGATGACTGGCCACCATGCAGTCTAATCGAGGAATGAATTCACGATGTTCATTTTTATACGGAAACACTCCGAAAAGCCGGGTGTTTGTCACTAGTTTTGAAGTTTTGACAATGAAACTAGTGGTAAACACCCGGACTTTCGAGATGTTTCCGTATAAAAGATTACGTAATGGGTATCGTAAATAATAACCCGAAAATCAGAAAACGGCTACTCGTTTATTTTACAGACGTACGGAGAGGAGCGGGTTTTGTTCATGAATTTCGATTTAGAGAAGTTTGGTAGCTTGAAAAAGAGTTTCTTTTCTGTTTGGCTTATTGAAAGGACGCCCAAACGAACGAAACCACGCGCTCGCAACATGTTACAGTTCTTGATATGATGATGATGATGATGATGATGAAAAAGGAAAAAATTTTAAACGTGCTTTATTTTCAAGATGGTGGAAGAGGTTTTCTATGATTGGTTGTTTATTTTTTACTGTTATATTTTTATTGTTTACCGGCTAGTTAGTTGGTTGGTCGATTGATGATTAGCCTCGTTCCCAGCAGACACAAGACAAATAATGTTCTGGGTTAGTTCTACGTGATGGATTTTTATCTTACGTGATTTCATTGTTGACCCAGTGGATGAACAAGAGTAAATGGTGGATCGTACCCCAAATTTTCATTCGTAAAGCCTTGATAAATCTTTGCTTCTCAAATATTCTGGCCCGTAGATATTACCTAACTCCGTCACCACTGTTTTTTACAGTCAAAACACCATTTGAATAGTTTCTGAAGTTGGACGTTTTAAGGTGTTTCTGTATCTATCCAATGGACCCCAGGCTCCGATAAGTTTTAACATCGACTTTAAACTAATGAGTTAATTTGTTATTGTTGTTGCTATGGTAAACATATTATGAAAAAGATAATTTATTTTAGATTATATTTTTTAGTGTTATTTTATGATGAATTTTATCGCATACCTTTCAGAAACTTTGAAACGTCTTTTTATAATTAACTTTGATAAATCTTGTAATGTATAATTATGTCCCTCTTTTACTATATATAATGTTTTATTTTTTTAATTGATTTTTAAAATCAAATCTTATAAATTTTAATATGAGCTTGCTTATTTCATTTGTCTATGATTTCTGGAACATCGTGGCGGATGATATCCATTTCGTAATCTTTTATACGGAAACATCCTAAAAAGCCGGGCGTCTGCCACTAGTTTTTAATGTTTAGCAATAGAACTAATGGCAAACACCCGGATTTTTCGGGAAGTTTCCGTAGAAAAGATTACGTAATGGATAGCATGAATTTTAAACAGGCAAGACTTTTTTGTCGCACTAATATCTGGCTCAATTTTCATAAGGGATAATTTAGTGAGTCTGAAAGCATACTTTTGTATAATCTGATTTAGCTTTAAAGGGGAGTTCTAGGGAAAAATTAGCATTTTAACATTATTTTTTCTAACGGAAACAGCAGAAAAATCTGGAATTTTCCGTTAAGAGTTAAACGTTATGATTTTATTACCGAATGCTATGAAGAACATTAGAATTCATAACTTCCAAACCCTTAACTGCAATCAATAATTTTTCTTAGTTTTATTGAATGTGGATGTATATATCTCGATAGTGGTGCGTTGTAACATAGACTTTTTATAATCGCTTAAAAGATGAATGAATTTGAATTGTATACACTATAACGACTTTTTTTATTATAACTTGAAAAATTAAAATCAGTTTCGTTTTCATTCTTTAGAAAGGTTGCATGTTTTGATTCATTTACTTCGGAAAAAATGTGTTTGAGAGATATTCTGGAGTAACCTTATGGGACAAAAACCTGATTTTAGACTATTTTTAACTGTTCAGTCGAACAAAAGTGATTAAAGTATTTAAAGGTAACTAAACTTCTGTCCGACAAAGTTTTGTCCGACGAGGTAGATATTATTAAAAGCGAAAATTCATAAGGAACAAAGATGATTGTGAATGGCTATGCGGACCTGAAGTCCAAGGTCTATGATGGCCTGGGGGTGTGTAATAGGCAAACATAGCTACATGGGTCAGCTAAGTCTAAGTTTTAAAAAATAAAATAAAAATGAAATAAAAAATAAAATAAAAAAAGGTTTAAAAAAATTTTTAATTTAATTTTTTTAAGTTTATTTTTATTTCATTTTTTTATTTTCATTTTATTTATTTATATTATTTTTTTAATATTATTTTTTTTATCTTTTTTATTTTCATTTTATTTTTTTATATTATTTTTTTTACCTTTTTTATTTATTTTTATTTCCTTTTTTTATTTTTTTCAAACTAACCTGACCCATGTAGCTATTGCAATCTTAGGTTACTATATAACTAAGGGCCAAACAGCTGTTTTTGGCCTTCAGATCAACTTTGAAGAAATCCAAAAAAATGATTTATTAATTTTCAGTGCATCTTCAATTGGTCACATTCATCTTCAGCCAAAGGATAAAAAAATATTCATTGAAATACATACATAATTACCACCAAATATTAGAAAAAAAATTCGATATTAAATACATTTAAAATTCATTAAGGGTTTTTCATGGACAGTTATGGTTCAACTTCAAAAAAACATTCCTTTTGACAGAGAAGCAGTTTCCTCGGAGAAATCAAAAATAGTCGTGGTGTTGTGTGTAAAATTCTAAAATAAATTTCAGTCTTCCAACCCACCAGACCACATGGATTTTTTACAAGATGCTCAATCTCATTGGATATTTTGAAACAATAGATATGAACACTAGCTATCTCGATCCAATCATGATAATTCGTGTAAAAAGGCTCGTCTCCCTTCCGTCTATAGGGTTACATTATGAGCAACACTTACCTCGTTTTAAACACATTACCATGGTGATTATTTCTCAAGGGAAAAACAATTATAGTAATAACTTTCATACAAGTGTCACAAAAATAGGGTCTATTAGGGCCATCCACTCTAAATTTACAAATTCTTCTCATGTGAGAATTGATAACAATAACAAGTGATGTTCGTGACATAATTTTTGAAAGTCATAATCAGAGGTTTCGTCAGTCTGAAAAGCTAAACAAACTCAACTTCTCGGGCGCAACCTTTTCGTTATAATTGAGAATGCAAAAGAGTGAATTTGAGAGTATAGGTTTGTGCAAACTAGTTTTGATATGATTAAAACATTAAAATTAAAACGGACGGTTAAAGAAAATTCTTGACGTGCCGGACATCAAAGTTGTTACATGAAAGTTGGCATTTACAATCCATTTCGCATACAGGGTGGACATAAGGTAACGCCACGTCCCGCCACACATGATTGAGGGCGCCTACCAGTTCATCCATCATTTGCTCCGTGTGAAAGGGCGTTGGGGCGATGCGCAATTTCTCGCGGCCGCGTGGTACGGTTGGATAGTTGATGGATTGGATGTAAATACCGTACTCCTGTTGAAGACGACATGAGATTTCCAAGCATTTCTCTGCATCAAAACACTGAAAAACAAAACAAACAAAAAATCGTAATATATAAGGTGACGGTATAGTTGGCGTATCCGCCCACGCCCACTTTTAGCCTTTCTCGGTCAAAACACTGAAAAACAAAACAAATAAAAAATCCTAATATATTAGGTGACGGTATAGTTGGCGTATCCGCCCACGCCCACTTTTCGACCTTTCCTCGGTCATCCTTGTGTCAAGGAATCAGTAAAGTTTTCTATTCATTTGAGAAATGAGGGTCCGCTTAAAGTTTCGTCCACGGCGACCGAAAAAAAATCCATGACTTAAGGAATTTATAATAGGTAAGACAGTAGCGAGCCTAAGAGGGTATGGAGCTGCCAAATTGAGCCCATTGAAGTTTTCCGTAGTAAAGTGTCTTAAAAGAGTTTGGAGAACGAAGCATCGAGACAAAAATTTGTCTCTTTTAGTCAAGCAATTTTTAGAGACTTTCGTACTGAAGAACGACATGGTCTCAATTTGGCAGATGAATTATATGCTAAGTACACAAATCAGGACGGTTTGTGAACTCGTTTTGCTTGTGTGATGCGTGAGTGGCGAATAAGTATCTGCTTTCTCTAGAACGAAAAGTCGTGAAAAACTTCGTTCTAGAACAAAGATGATATTTATTCACAGCTTATATCTACATTGCTATGCTACCCGTGCTATCCTGGTAGAGAAAGCACATTCAGTTGTCGTGACTTACCTCGGTACTAAACCTTCCTATTAAACCCCCGAAGGAGTACAACGAGACGGGTCCGAACCGAAGCTAGAAAATTAACCCTTATGGAGACATTTCAATTTTATAACTTTATTTCTTTAAAAACTTAGAGTTTGACTCTACATCTAAAGCACTTTTCTCAACACATATTATTTCCGATGTTATGTTATGCACATTTAAATTTTATTAATTTACTGAAAATTCTCACAATCTTGGACTAAAATTTCCGAAATTATTACTCTTTCAGAGAGCCAATTTAAATTTTTTTTGTGAACCATAGAGAGACTTTCAGAGCCTTGAAAGGGTACCCGTCACCCTTTTGGCCCAAGAACCCCCCCCCCCCAAGGTTCGATTCCCATTTGCGGCGGTTCACTTACGGCAAGTGAACGCCCGGGTCAACCCATTCCATGTGAGGGAAATTAGGTAGTCAGCCCAAGGTTGCTGATGTGATACTAACTAAAGAGTGTCCATAGTTGCAAAAAAACCTCCTGCAACTGAAACCAAATAAAATAGAGCTACCTGGATAGGAACGATATGACTTGTGCAATGTTCAACAGGGAGACCAACTTTCAATAATTTCGTTCGAAGCATCTTCACGTTCTGTTGGTGACGTTGACGCAGCATTTCTCCTTCTTCGCTTTTCAAAATTTCCACCGACGTCAAAGCGGCGCAAATTTTGTCTGGCGGCAACGCCGTGGTGAAAATGAAACCAGCACCATAACTGAGAAGAGAAAGATAAATTATTGGTTTATGAGGCTTTGGAGCTGCCAAATTGAGCCCATTGAAGTTTTCCGTAGTAAAGTGTCTTAAACGAGTTTGGAGAACGAAGCATCGAGACAAAATTAGTCTCTTTTATTCAAGCAATCTTTAGAGACTTTTGTACTAAAGAACGACATGGTCTCAATTTGGCAGATACGTTATATGTTATAGTAGACTCCGAAAATCTCAAAATCAGAAACGTCCAATATATTGATTTGGCGTAAGTACGTGCACCATACCAGGTCTATCAAAAGTGCATACCTTATCGGACAAAAGGAAAAGGAGACTATTTTTACCATTCCGAGAATACCAATGACCCAAAAAAGGTCCTAGAATTGTGGTTTCTGGGAGGGATGCGTAAACTTCAATAGAGAGAAACATCATGTTACCTTCTAAGAGTATCGATGAGGGAAGCCGATCCTGCCAAGTAACCACCAAGACATCCGACAGCTTTGCCAAGAGTTCCTGATATGATATCCATTTTATCCAAAACTCCATGAAGTTCTCCGATACCTGATCCGTGTTTCCCGTAAAGTCCTACGGCGTGTACCTAACATGTCAACAGAGAAGTTTTCCGTAGTAAAGTCTTTTAAACGAGTTTGAAAACGAAGCATTGAGATAAAGATTTCTCTCTTTTATTCAAGCGATTTTTAGAGACTTTTGCACTGAAGCACGACCAGGTCTCAAATTGGAAGATGAATTATATGTTAATTCAACTCAAAATATTCATTACGTAATCTTTTATACGGAAACAGCTGAAAAGCCGGGTCCAGCGTCTAACGGATGACACGTTCGTTTATTAAAAAACTGTGTCCACCGGGAGCCTTTAGATGTTATAAAGTCAATCCCTAAAAAGTACTTTATACGACCATTTAAGCTGTTCAAAGGCAATTTCTTTTAGGAAATCTAAATTAAAAGACTTTTGAAAGACATTCTTGAGCTTTTGAGGCGTTAGGTGGTTTGTTCTCATAATAAAACATCAGTTGAGGTTAACCGAGTGAAGCCGAGTGAAAAACTAGATATCTCACCTCGTCCACGAAAGTCAGTGCGCCATATTTATGAGCCACGTCGCAAAGCTCCTCCAATGGAGATACTACCCCAGACATCGAGTAAACCGTCTCGAAAGCAACAATCTTCGGCGCTGAAGGGTCGGCCTTTTTCAACAGTTCTTCTAAATGAGCGACGTCGTTGTGCCGAAAAATCTTCTTCTCTGCACCGCTTGTCCTTATTCCTATTAAAAAAGAAACAATGTGTAGAAGGGGAAAAGTTATGCTCTGTTATATCACGGACTTGTGAATTTAAATGGACGTTCAACTTCTCTTGTTGCTTTGAAGCCATCCGCATTGCCGCAAATGAATAGAAATAAATACGACATAGTTACATAACATCTGTCCAAATTCCGTCAAATTATATATTAATGGATATGTATGACAGAAGCTTCATTTTGTTTTTTCAATATAATTTCTTTTAAAAACGTTTCGACCTGTGTCCACAAGTC
>JAUJPO010029009.1:0-19099 GCA_032270745.1 Tiaropsis multicirrata | reverse complement strand
TTTCACTGAAGATTGGCGCTGAAGCGCCATGAAACTCTGAGTATGAAATAAGAAACTCAGTCAACTCTCATTATTATATATATATATATATATACTTCAGTTATATATCTTTGAAAAGGAAAATTTCTCTGCTTTCTTTTAAGCCATAATATAACTCATATACTGTATTTTATCTCAGTCAAAGTTTCAAAAGGTTCAACACTATCACTACATTTTACGACACCGAAAAAATGCAAAATATGGGCCTATGAAAATTTATTTTTTTCAAAGATATTTTAGTGAAAAACAAATAAAAAACTTACAGAACAGCAGTAGAAGACATTGATGTGTTGAAGGATAAATAATTCTGCACTAAAACTGCCAAAATACTTGAAGAAATCTCAAATCCTTACCTCTAACATTCATAACAGTCATTTCACCGCCTCCATTTTGAATTTGAACGTTTTTCAACTGTTTGTTTTGATCGCGCACTTGGCCCTAACCTTTTGAAACCTAGATTTTTCTGAATGGAAAATTATCTCGCTTTTCGAATATCCTAATCATTTGATTCTCAAAACAACAGAAAACTAAATATCATTTCTCAAAATTAACGTACATAGAAAAGACGCGTACTCGCGTCCTATGTAGCGGAAGGGTTAATTATATTCATTTTACTTCTCCATATCTCTTCGCAGATGAAAGAAATTACCGTTTGAAGAGCCAGAATAGGTCGATTAAAACCTTTAGAGGTCTTAGTTGTGTTTTAAACCAATCAACTTTTAACATTTCATCGCATGAAATTATTCCCGTGTGTAACAAAACAAATGGTTTGGCTTCATTAGTTTTGTTATCAATTAATGATATTTTTTGCTCTCTTTATCTAAGGTTTGGGACCGTAATTCTTTGGAGTGTGTGAAAATATTAACGGGCCATGGTAAATCAATCATCTGTTTACAATATGATGGAGATACATTGGCTACTGGTGCAAGGGATCCTATTGTCAAGTAATCTTTCAGTTTGTCTTTTTAATGTTAAATAAAACATTTTTTTTGGAAATAGACTTTGAGTATGGCGTCCTACAGTGAATCTAAGGCTTTGCAAACATGCACTGAATTGACGTCAAAAGATTCAGAACGTCATGGCTTTAAGGAATTGCTATATTTTTTTCTTCAAATCTATTTAAGAAAATCTCCTAATTTTGTTTACTGTGGTATGAGATGATTCAAGGTTTTGAAAGAATCCTGATTTTTTGTGAATGTGCATCTTTATTTCTGATTTAACTGATTGGTCAGCCAAAGCTGAACATTCGTTTCTGTAATATTCGGTACAATTTTCGTCTCAAGGTGACATTTTCCTGATTTCTTAACTTAACGGATTCTTTTTATTCATTCTAAACTTTTCAGGATTTGGGATTTGAAAAATGGCACACTTCTGAACACACTTACGCATCACACCAAAGCGGTGGTGGCAGTTGTTTTTAAACACGGTGTACTTGTAACAAGTTCAAATGATAACACTATATTTGTTTTCACTGTTCGTTCACCTAAAGATATAAAGCTGCGTTCGGAGCTACTTGGCCATCGTACGCAAACTATTGCCATAGACCTGGATGAGAAATACATTGTGACCGCAGCGAGAAATATTTTAGGAAATCATAATGATATCAATATTAAGGTAACATTTTTTATTATTTTGGATGTTTCATTTTTTAAAAGAATTCATGATGGAAATAGAATTTCTCGAAAATCAAAAGTGTTATGGAGATGATTGCTTTTGCATTAGAAAGGAGAATGCCCGTTGCATTGATGATGTATCAAAAGTTGCGAGTAAAAGTCTAAAACTTTTAGTACAGAAAATCATCAGAAATTGAGTCGTTAATTTACCATGTCTGGTCTAAAAGAAAATAACTCATAGTGGATCTTCTGTAATTTTCTGAAAACCTTAATACCTTTTCCACTTAATGGACAGGTTTGGGACACAAGCAATTGTAATTTTGTTCGTGATTTGAAAGGAAATGAAGAAGGAACAGTATCTTTACAATACCGTTATCCTTTGATTGTTACATGTTGTTTTGATACCACCATGAGAGTATGGGATATCGAATGTGGCACCTGTTTACGAGCATTTCGAGGTCACCGAGTCTTATTAGGGTGAGAGTTTTATTTACTTTAGTTTGAAACTGTCTTCTATATTAATTTTTAGAATTTTCGAATGTTGTATACCGTTTTTCCTCTGATAAGCGCCGCCCTCCACTAAGCGCCGCACCTAAAAAGGCAAAAAAATTGTTGTGATTTCGATTCCTCTACCAGCTTTCCAGAAATGTATAACGAGTGCTTTATCACAAAGAAAATCGATGAAAATTACAAAAGCTCCCCTAGCGCTCACAGTGGTTCACCATTTCAAAAATCTTTTGTTCAAAAATATTAAAAAAAAAAAAATTTCCGCGGTTCATGAGATTGATATAATCGGGACTTTACCAATACCATCATGCCGAAGGCTAGGTGCGACCTTATTATCTTGGTTAGATATCGCGAAATTAAAATGAGCGCGAAATTTTCATGCCGCAAAATTTTCGCCTTGGGTTCATTTTTTAGGTATTTGTCCTTCAACGATAAACACATGGTAAGCGCAGATGGTGATGGTATCATTAAAGTTTGGGATATGGAAGCCATCTTGGATCAATGGAGAAGCGAAAATGAGTTTCTATTAGCAACATTTCAGGCAAGACTTCTCTCGATCACAGTTTATTAAGATTTAAGTTTACCTAAGAAGCTCTTAACCCGCAGTGTTTTTGGAAACAAATTTAACAATTTTTTCACAGAAAATCCATACTTCAAAATAAGCTTCATTAGAGATAAACAAAACAATTGGTATCATTTTAAAAAACTAGGTTAATAGGCTTTAAATGAAACGATTCTTAGCTATAGCCAAGGACTGTGTGGTTCGGTGGAACTGCCTTTTCAGAACGGCGTTCTTCGGCCTCCCTCCAAGGGTTAATAAACATCTAAATTAGCCAAATTGAATGTTAATTTTTCTGAAAAATGAGTATTACCCGGCAATTTCTATTTGTTATTTGCCAAATAATTTTTCCGTGTGTATTCCAAGGCGAGTTATCCTGCTGATCTTTGGAACCTGCATGTTTTTCGATCACCATCACGACATCCCTTTACCTTCAGGAATATCACAGTGACGGTAGCATCCTTGGGAACACTCGTGCAGGGACTGATCATTTGCAATTTGATGATTTTCAAATAATGACTGCTAACAGAGATTTCACCATTATGATTTACGATTTTGATGAAGCGAAGATCCAATAAAAATTGCTCTGTAAGTGATTCTTATCAACAAGTCCTTTCTCGGTTTTTGCACCCTTGTTTCCAGTATATATCATCTGCGTTATTCGACTTTTTAAGTATGACTAAAGAGACCTGGGGACGAGTTTACTTTTCTCGTGAATAGTGTACAATTCCTTAGGATTGTTGACAGCGAAATCTCAGAAAGATTTTTAGCAACAAAGTGTTAATTTTAGTATTAATGAGGTTCTGAGAGGGGTAGATAGGGGAGAAAGGCTTGACAAGAAACCTTTTCACTCTTTGATTTTCAAGCCCTTCTGGACCAGCTTTGTTTATGACGCCAGATCATGATCCGTAAAGGTTTCTTGACAAGGCTAATAACAACTCAATAGTTTGTTTGAAGCCAGCTGACTTCAAAAGTGAGGAAAATAGTGTTCAAAGCCAATTAAGTCCCCTTACAGCAAATTTTTGAGACTCAAATTAAAAGGCTTGATTAAGAACATTTTAAGGCTTGAAACCAAAAAAGCTAAGAACATTGAAGGCTCCCTCGAATTTGGATGTTCTTAATTATGATAAAAAAAACTTCACAAAGATCTGATATTTACTTTTCGATTATATTTTTTTACACTTCTTAGGGGCTGAAATCACGATTATAGAAAGATCATCATTTTTTGCCAGGTATTTTATTATTCTGTTAAAAGTTCGAAACAAGAAGACATGAATTGTAATGTCATGTTTTTGCCGAGGCCGCGAAAAGACTTTGGTATGATGTAGGACAACCCTTTTAAGCATTGCATTTATTACCAAAACAACTGATTATTGCTTATTTACATGACTTTTGAGAAACGTATAATGTCAATTGGCTCTTTCTTCATCCAAACAAAAAAAACGTTCGTGATAGAAAATCAGACACCTATAGTTTTATGGTTATCTTTTGGTGGATATACCAACGAGATACATTGACCTGGATCCAACAGCAAAATTTATGTTTTGGTGGTGTCGGTATCTATAGTTTTTATTGCTCAGTTCTTTGGTGGTTGGATACACCAACTACTGGATCCAACAGCAAAATTTATGTTTTATAATACTTTATATTTGAAGATGATGGATACTCTCTTTTTTTACTGTAGATAAGTATATGCAACATTCATTAGCGGCTTTCATAGGAATCGTGACTCCGCATTCCCCTCTGTCTACTCGGCCCTTGATGATTTTTTTTTTTTTTTTAAGAAATCATTATGACGATTCGATTTTGATTTGCTTTCATCATGAATCATGTGCAAGGCCTGTTTAAAAGATTGTTTCAACCCTTGATTACACCACTTATCCTGAGTATCATACCGTTCGTTCGTATATTCTAATACTCTATGTGTATTATACGATTTGCCGTAAATTTGCCGTGAAGTACTATCTGCGGAAAAGTGTAGAAAATTATTTCCATCAAAATTCATCCGCACTTCGCTGCTCTTGTTTACGCTTAGTTTGAAAAATCTAAAATTGCGAATGGGAACAGAACCTCTTCGGAAATAAACGTTTGAATTTTCCTTAGAAAAAGATCTTGATTGACGAGTAATAAAAAGTAGGCGAATTACTAGAAAATTTCAATGGTTTTGAGTGACGGATTATACATAACATGATAATCAAATTTCGTGTAACCTTAACACGAACTCTATATGAAAGCGGCTAATCGTGCAAACATTTTTTGTTGATTTGTTTTGTTTTTTCCATTGCTTTTACTCAACGTAGTTTGTAGAAAAACTCGTTTTAAAAGACATCACTCCAGTATAAATTTTACTTTGATATACAGACAATCTCAAATTTTGAAATTCATTCGACTAAATTCTCTTCTTTAAATAACATAGGAATTTCTGTCGTGTATTGGTCATATTGAAATCCTTTTGTTTAAGAAAATTAAAATTAGCCGATTCGCGATTGTATGAAAAAATTAAAACTAGGAAGAAACTCCGTCGTAAAGAGCAGCACCCTCGTAAATGGCGGGGTTACGGCAAACGTGTCGCACAAAGCATAAGTTCTGCGTATCAATAAACTACGTGAAGCTTAAATTTCCTCGTGTTGCTGACAACATCTTTCAGTTGCGCAATCTTTCATGGCGTGAGGTCGTCTTTATTTGAATTTTCACTGAAAGAATTGTGTATTATTTGTGTACTAACTGAAACCATTATAACAGTGTTTGCGATGCATGTATCCACTGATCTGTATATTAATCCACGCGATTGGGCTTCTCGCTGTTTTGACGTCGGTTTTACAGCGAGTCAGCCATGTTGTTTTCCATTTTTAGCAGAGGAAACTCTGAAGTAATCGGAAACAACATGGCGGATTTTCGCCAAAACTAAACACGCCTTTTCACCAGAATCCATGAGGATAAAGTCCAGTGTATTATAGAGGTCAGTATATGTACCTCGTCTTCTTTAGAGGCATGCAACCCCATATATTGCGATGATAAAACATGTTCACACATTGTATTTTAGTGTTGACAAGATGCATTCGAAATGTGAGATTGTGTTTAGTACGACTTCCTCCTATTCACTGCCACCCAGCTTGGGCTTTTCCAGAAATTGTCCTTTAAAGAGGTTCGTTAAGTTGGGGAAGAGAAAGAATTTTGTTGTTAAGACGTGATCTAAGATAAATTTCACTTTGTTGATTGAAATTTATTTTTTTGTTTTTGATTGCATATATTTGATTCCTTCGTTCCCATATATTTTTGTTTTTTAACTTAAAGAAATCATGACGACTTTGATTTGCTTACATCATCAAATCATGTGAGAGGCCTGTTTTAAAGATCGGTTCGTGTTACAAACACACCAAATCGTTATGGATATGTGTACTCAATGTTATAAGCACAGTCGATGCTAGATATTTCAATAAAGACAGTTAAAAGTAGTTTGATATTCTAAGTGGAGTAGACAGGTTAACAAGAGCTGTTTGATAAGCCATCAGTTGTCCAGAAGAAAGTATTGTTAAGAATATCTATCCCCTGGATTTCAACCAAGAATTCTCTGGTAGACCCCTGCCCCTTGGATTTAGACTGTGGATAGATTACTATTACCATTACAATACCTCTTTATATGCTCTATTGTGGATACCCTGATGGTAAATGAACCATATTTTCCCTAATTTCGAGGGAAAAAAACCCTGGATTTTAACCATCCCCTAGAATCCCGAACCATATTTCGAAAAGCCCAATTTAACTTAAGTTTTAACTAATTTAGTTATCTATATGAGTGAGGGGCGAGTTAGAGAGATCTTGGATTCAATTCCCACTTAATAAAGTTATCTAGCCCAGCAGACTGCACAAAACGTTATTCAAATAACGTTCTGACGTTGAAACAACGTTGTTATGGACGTTAAAACGACGTGTCTGCTGGATTATCGATTTATTACAATTTTTGTTCTTGAGCAGAATCTGATAACGATTTCACTCTCTGGCGGAAGAATCGAAAGAAAATTCTTATAAAAAACTTTTCCACTTGTCGAAGAAAAATATTTTTTGATGTCATTGTCTTTTGAGATTCTTGATGACGATGATAAAGTGCATGAGATCAAAATTCAAAAAATTTGGCGTTTCAAAAATATAAAAGGCCAAACTTAATGTACTTCCCTGTCATATGCCACCGTCAAATGATTTAGTATTGAACGTGTGCATGGGTTGGATGGATTGTGTGGTTTAGGATTGTTGATTTGAGGGACCTTTTTTTTTGGTTTTCACCTTTACAAATATGAACGATCCTGTCAGTCGAGTGCATTTGTCGAGTTTAGAAATTATGAATTTTAATATATAATTGTTTAGAAAATCGGCAGGGTCGTAAAAATGATTGTGCTGTATCTTAAAGGAAGTAATTTTGGCTGGAACTTTTCGCCATCCGCCAAATTAAATTCCCTCTGAAAAAACTTTTTCGGCCATCCGCCAAATAAATTTCCCGCCAAAATTAGTTCCTTTAAGGTATTTAATTACATGTATGTCTCACTGACCGAGTGGTCAATTAAGTAAGGATGAAAGTTCAGATAAAAAATCCAGCTAGGATACAAAATCTAATTCTTTCAAAACAAATTTGTTATTTATTCGAAAAATAAGTGCGAATGATAATTTTCAGTCGATATTTTTATCAATAATTTTTGCAGTAAGAAAGTAAGTAAATCTTGGACCTAATTTTTTAAGGGATAGGGGTCCCCTTTGATCTATGATAAAAATAGACTGAATTTATTTAGATCTAAATTTAATGGAGTAATTTTCCCATCGAAATTTATCATCTACCACAAAACTTTTGATCACTATTGAGTACGAGGAAGAGAGCGGGCTTAGATTGTTGCATGTTTGAACGTGAACTTTTTCATTTTATCCATCCGTTTTGGATAGCTTACATTTCTGTCTGTATCCCGCAATTAGAATGAGGATTGTTATTCTAATCGATACCAAATTTGATAAATTCTCTCCGGTCTCAATTACAAGGGCTTTTATATGTAAAATATGTAAGTGTTTTTATTGTTTGAGTGGAGAAAAACACAGTTAGTATTGGGTCTGAATTCACTCTCAACCCCAAACTGATCCTTATGTACATACGCCGTTGTTTTGGTGTTTTACCCCCATAATCTTGGTGGGGCTCGAAGAGTGACCCATAACCTTCCTAGAAAACTAGCTCTGCACACTTCACCGAAATAACGACGTATCTCGTTTTTAAACCGTTGAAGACCAAGGATATCCAGCAGGTGTTCAAAATTTTTAATATTTTAGGATATCCTGGGGGGTTTGAAATTTTCGGCACAGATATCCCGGGGGTTGATGTTAAGAAAAATCGACATCCTCGACAGTGGGAAGCCCAAGAGGCGTGGGATTTAAGCATTGGGCACTAATTGGAAACGAGGCTGCAATTATTCTCTGCATCTCGAGAAAAGTGCAAATATTCTTTGAACACATACGACCTGAATCCTTATTAACCAATCATATTGTATTTCATGAAATGTAAGACCTCACACAAAGGGATGGCATAGAACGCAGGCATATCGTGTCAGATAGAGAACAAATATGTCAGCATTAAAATATTACTTTACATGCAAGTTGGATTATATCAATTCTGAACCATTTTCAAAAGGGGTAAACAAAACATTACCCACATAGAAAGTATCATCAGACAGTCTGATTTTTTGTAGTTACCAATCCCCTCGCCCTAGCCTAGACCCTTTGTACGTAGTACAAGTATGGCTTCTGTAATGATTTAACTGAGGTAAAAAGTTTAACCAATTTAAATATCATGTAACAAACACATAAAGAATTTCGAGTAAAAACGTAATTTGCTTTATTATGAAACCCGTGTATATTGGCGGTAATGCTAACCTTTGATTTACAGTACAGTAAAACTTTATTTCCGAAGTCCTCTAAAAACACAACCATGTTCGAAGCATCACTCGTAAGCGTGAAGTGACAAGAAAACAAAACTTTATGACGTTATCTTCAATATAAACATTTCAAATCGCATGTCCCGTCAAAATTTCAAGTGAATTTGACCGCAAATGAAAAATGATCAAAACTTTCCATGAGAAACTTTGTATTGCATCCCAATTTCTTTTTGAAATTGACACATTTCATGAGATTTCCTCAGTGTAATTTATACATGCAAATAAACAAAAATTAGAATATCAATATATATTTTTTTGTGGGTTGGATATGTATATTTCACTTATTGTTTGGATAGAGAGACGGAGGACGAACAAGTTTTAGCGACTTTAAATTCGACTTAGGCACATCCAATCATGTGTCGCACATCCTCGAGTTCATTGTAAAATGGGTCTGCCTGTTGAGAACACTTAACTACACCTTCATTTTGGTCCTGTTGTTTTACCTCTTTTTATAATAAGGCCCCTGATAAGGTTTTCAACACAAATCCTTCAACAAAACTTTCAAGGATACGCTTAAGAAGTACAGTATATCTCATATGAACTTACAATTTTGATTAAAAGATGGTGACCGAGTGGTTTGCGTGTTCGCCTTCCGTTCGCAAGGTTGTGGGTTCAACCTCCAGTCGGGTCAGACCAAAGACTTAGACCAAAGGAAAACTGGTACTCGCTGCTGTCCTGCTTGGCATTAAAGGATTAGTGCATGGTTAGGTAAACAAATTCAAGGAAATGAGCGGGGCCCTCCCCTACCCTCGAGTAGATAGCAGTCGAAAAGGGAGTCTTCGGTTCGCCCTCGACTGTGGTCGCAAACTGACTTACTGACCTTTTTGAAATACATTTTTTGTACATCAACTCATTTTGATGTTTAAGCACTCTTAGGCTTACGACACGAGGATACGTTGAAATATCTCTCCTCATATGAAAAATATAGTAACAGAAAACTATCTTTATAAAGCATATTTTGTTTTGTTGAAATACATTTGTGTATCTACCATACCATACCGCTATACAAAGAAACATCACAAGGAAAGCCCTTTCATGTATCAAAAATATTGATTTAACAAAAAGTAACAAATATGAGAATGTTTGAAGACCACGCAACTAAAACAGCTTGGGAAATAAATGGCGCGATTGAACTTCAGTGGAGGAACACACAAATGCTTTATATAAATAACTTGAAACTTTATACGAGTGTTAGAAATATAACATCTGGGGTTAGGTTATTTGAGGTAGCAAATTATTAAGGCTGGCTGCCTGCAGTAAAAGTTATCCTATCAGATTCAAAAAATGTTTCATTTTTCTACACAGTGTACTTTAGATATATTGGAGGTTTATCGTGCACGAGATTTAACGTTTGGCTACGTTTAGAGAGATTCTTTATCGGGCGAAGTAGAAGCTGTACTTTAGTTTATTCATAGTGATCGACAAACTTAAACGTATTTAAATTATACTTTAGATGTTTTCTTCTGTTTCCTAGGTAGCAATTCTTTCAAACATACCTCAAAATGTCGATGCTGTACCTGAAATACATCGATTCCGGGTTACCCGTTTTGATACATGCTATTCTTTGCATCTTGGCTTATTTGGTATGGTCTGTTGCAGCCCTCTTGATTGGACCAGTCATTTGCTTATTTCGCACTTTCAAATTCTTTGAAACAAGCTTGATCAAATACAAACGATTTGGCACCATATTCAGCACGTATGACGTGCCGTTTCTACATGAAACTGAAAATAACCGGAACTATATTGTCGGGTTGATCCGAGTACAAGGTGAACCGAATATTACCGAATTACGGAAATGGGTATTATATCGCTTGTTTGAGAGTAAAGGCGAGTTAGATGAGACATACCGAAGGCTATCACAGCGGATTAGAAGGCGATATTTGTCGTATGTTTGGGAAGATGAAGAATCGTTCAATATCAAGCAACATATGAAAACGTTCAAAGGTTCCACACCAAGAAATGAAGCAGAGGAACAAAAAGTCTTCGAAAATCTGGCTACCGAGGAAATCTCCAAAAATATATCACCCTGGTTGTTCAAGATTATTCCAACACGCGATAAGAAATCCTACTTGATTTTTGTCAAATTTCACCACACGATCGGTGATGGGTTCGCTATGGTTGGCTTACTCTCCCGGCTGGTTGACAAACGCCCTGAATTTCTCAACTTCTCAAAAACAACACGAAAAAGCAACTTCATGGCGAATCCTATCAAACGAGCGGTAACAGGAATTATTACTGGTCCACTTGCCATGCTTGTTTTGGCGTTTTCGTTCCGGATTAAAAATCCGTTTCGGGCCAAAACGCCACCTGTCAAGAAAATTGTGAGCTGGACACCTGCTATCAGTTTGGAATTGGTTCGAAAAATTAAAACTAAAACTGGTAAGGAATACATAAAAGGCAGAAACTTTTACGTGTACTCTTGAGACTCAAATTACGCCTATCTAGAATTCATAGCGTCTTTAAACATTCTCATCCACTTCCAAAGTCAAATAACGAAATACAGGCGAAACCTTTTACCTTCAAGGAACTCGAAATAAATTACTGAATTTTAATTTTCGGTGTCTTTATGTTTGTATCGATCCCTTGTGATTTGTAATATAAGATTTGTGTCGTCTTTTCATAAGCAAGAATTCTTTCAAGGTTAAAAGATATTTTACTTATTTCAACAGCCTTACTCACCATATTTTATATTCTTATGTAACAATAGAATCAACAGTCAATGACGTCATGATGTCATGTTTAGCTGGAGCCATCCGTCGCTACCTATCAGAAGTTCGTCAAAAAGTACCTCAAGATTTCCCTATTGCAATGACATTCAATGCAAGATCCAGTTCCGCTAAACTAGCCGATACCATTCCGCTCGGTAACAAGTCGGGAGGATTATTTTTGAGCCTTCCAGTATCAGTTGAAAATCCTGTCGAGCGCTTAAACATCACCAAAAGTCGTTTGAACAAGCTGAAGACTCTTTCCCATCCACACTTGTTCTCATTTCTGTATTTCTCAGTTGTCGGAGGTCTTCCTGAGATCATAGGTCGTATCTCAACCTACTCAATCAATCGACATGCATCCATGATCGTGTCAAACGTTCCAGGACCGACCGAACCCATCTATATCTTAGGATCACCGGTTGAATCTATCGTTTTCACGCCTCCGCTGCACGGAGACGTTGGCATGGCGTCCTCCATTTTTAGTTATAACAAAAAGATAAGGGTCACCTTGATGAGTGATAAAACGATCGTGAGCGATCTGCCTCGATTGACCAAATTTTTTACTGAGGAGGTCCAAAGACTTGAGGAAATTGTACTTTTAAACGATTGAATAATTATCTTCTATCTTTAGTAATGATAGTAACTGGTTTGTCCCTCAGGTTTGCCAAGTATTGGTGAAAAATGAAAAAGAACTGATATGTCTGTCTTAAGATTCCTAAAAAAAAATTTTTATCAAAAGGAGACACGTACAACAAGAAGAAGGAATCCAACTCTCGCAAAAAACAGCGAGGTTACATCGCCAGGAGAGAAATTGGCGGCTTGGAGGAGAACGATTGTTTTCACTTATTGGCTGTAGTAAAAGGAAATAACTGTTTGATATGACTGCAGATTGGCATAAAAGAGATATTGGATTAGAGACAAAATCCCACAACAAAAACGTTGGTTGGTAATCTGACACGTCATTCATATTTCTAATAAATATAGCAAATTTAGTAAGAGAGATACCAAATATGGTTTGTCCAATATTAATAAAATTTACATCAGATATTTGTATCATGTTTTCATTTTTCGTCAACAGATATGAAACAGATTGTTGGATCATTTAACTATATTTGTCAACAAAATATTTGGTCGATGATGTCAAAAATTGTCGTTGCTTTAGATATGTATTTTGGTTACAATTACAGATACATGAAAGGACAGGACATTTTCTTATACTGTACCTCTGTCGCCCACTTGTGGTCGTGGTCATTTTGTTTCTAAATCTAAAAAAATCTCATTTTTTAAAGAATTGATCTAGAGCCCGTACCAGGAGAGTTCTTTTCTTTTTAACATCATGTTTCTTAAATTTTTATCTGCATCTGCCGACGATCAGGGTACCTCGGCGGGAGGGGGGACCTTTCTTGAAGTTCCGAAGTTTCTGACAGGGTCACTTTTTGACCTATGAGCGGCACCATGTCTCCTTCGGTCGTCAAGGTCAGTGCTTCACACCGCTTCCCCCTCAAAAGCCTAAACAGGAATCTAGGCAGAGAGGTAGAGGCATGGGCTCTAACATTACATTATAAGTTTTTAAAATTATTTTTCTAAATAAATTATGTGTAAGTTTTGTTATATTTCGTTATGGAATTTCCAACTTGATTCCTTTTAAGAATCATTAATATTGATAGCAATTATTTCATCTAGAATTTTTTCACATTTTGAAATATCGCAAACCTGAAACCCAGATTCTGAATTTATTGAATGGTGAAAGTTATAAAAAGTTATAATATTTCAATGCCTATCAATTGTGATAAATGTTTTGTATTGAAAATTAATTTATAAAATAATAACGTTTGTATATAATAATTGGTGAATTTAAGGACAAAAAAATGTTAAAATAATTTTTTTTTACAATAATACTTTTAACGACTAAAATTTCTTTAATATTTTTTATACAGAGCTAAGGAAATATAACAAAGATTTTTTACCCTTTTGCCATCGCTGTATTTTTTGAGATATGAAGGTCGTGGCTTTTTTTATTCGCTGTCTACAAGTTTTCTTGAAATTATATTCCCTCTCTAGAAAAGAACCAAAACATTCTCAAGAACAAATCGCACCTTTGAATATCTTTACAACGTGGCTGTTGACTTTTAAAATATCGTATCAAAATTAGCACATTAAAAATTTAAAATAAATAATATTTTTATCTGGAGGTGTTATCAAATAAATAACGTTTAGGAGTACACCAAACATAGTCTAGAAACTTTACCAGCCTCCATTCTCGAATGGTACACCATTTTGGGTTCGTTTGGATTCGATATTTGACGTCACCAAGAATATCGCAGAACCAATCAAATAAGATTATCCTCAAGAAGAGGATAAAGAACGGATTCCAAAAGTTCATAGTATCTTTCGAATGTCTTTTCAAAGTCTCTAAGGCTAGTTTCTCCTGTTCTGGTTCATTTAGCCTGTAAGAGCATCCGTTATAAGGTGCGAAATAAGCAATAATAGCCGCACCAGGGTTCCGCTTAAAAAGTGACCAATAGTCCGGGTAACAGTGACTTAATTTCGCAATATCGTCTAAATAGGTATATCCTTCTACAAGTGTTCCGATTCTTTGAGAAGTTTTATCGAAGTATTCCAACCAGAATTTTTTATCATCGTAAATCGCTCTCTGGCGTTCATTTTTACACGCCATAGGGATACGCCCGCTTATCGTACGACAAACCCAACGAGCGTTCATTTCCGCTATACCAGGAATGGAACCAACTATCGGACGAACAAAACCGACAAACGAGAGCGTAGGGTCGTCGGGATTGAAAACGAATTTGTATAGCTCGGTGGGCTTAAGTTGTTGTGTTTTCGGTAAAAAAGGAAAGGCAACCTCGTACCCAGTACACTGAATGATTACGTCCACGTTATCTGATGACCCGTCTTTGAAAATCACGTGATTCCCAGAAACGTATTCGATTGGTCCTTTTGGAAAGACTTTTTCGTAATCGATATAATCTAACGCATGCGCATGTTTATTGATAAACGAATGAAAGAACTGAGCATCATTTCGAAATTCAGGAATCCCATGACCCTGATAGGCTGTGATGGAACCATTTGTTGTCCATCGACAAATCCAGGCTAGTCCTGTAGAAATGAAAAATTTAAAAGTGATGATAAGTTCGGCCAAAAAATTGAATTAGACTCTTACGGTGTAGAATAAATTGTTGTATTGTTCTTCCGTCACGTTTTCAGTGGGATGACTCTTTGTTTTCCACTGGGGCGAAAAAACGAGCCTTCATTTAGCAATTTATCCACGGGGTGGCTAGTGGGGCGGACCCCAGTGGGGCGGGAAGATAAGGGTGTCATTACCTGGTTTGCTTTTAGTGTGTGGTGATACAAGCTTCAATGCTCTTGATGAGGCTTTGTCTAACGCTTGTGGTTGACGGTTCGGTAAAAGTTTTGCGCATTTTCGAAAGAAATGTTGTCCACGTGGTATGCACCAAATGATTGAATCAACGTGTGGGTACCTGTAGCATAGTATACTAAAATTATTTTTTGAAAACATTGGATACTTTGCTCTTCACTGATTCATTATTTTGCTATTTCACTCTTTTCTTTCCAAAAGTTGACGACAAGAGCGTGCAAATTGGACCGTAAACACTTGTGTTATGGTGGACCTATGGTCCTTATAGATTCCAATGCTCTGGACTATAAAGTTTATCATCTACGTATTTGAATAATGACATAATATGGCAGAACACTGATTAGTTTCCCCAATTTTGGAAACTCGGGATTGTGTGAATTGCGAAAAAAAATGCGTAAGTTGAGAAGTGACTGGGGATTATTTAAGCTTACATCATATTAATATACAGCAGAGAGTTCAATTATAATCATTTCTTACCATTCATCCATGATATCGCTTGCAGTTTCACCTCCTCCAATAATCATCAACTTTTTACCACGGTGTTCTTCTACAAACTCCTTCAAGTTTCCTGAATGTCGTAAATCACCTGAAATGATGAAATGTAAATGTGAAAATGAAAAACATTTAAAATCAAAACTTTTGTGAAAAACAAATCTGTCAATACTTCTCTAAAAATTTCTCCAATTGAATTACCAGAATCGGGTCCGGTTATGGTGGTCGCTGGGTGGATTTAGTTTGTTTTACTAACCAAAAACTGTTGAAGAATCCACCCCGCCCCATCAGCTTAAGAATTCATCAGTTAAAGAATCCGCCCCAATTACCAAATATAATACACAACAAGTGTAGTGTTGTAACAACTTCGAACCCAGGACGATTGTCACCATCAGAATTTTCAAAAGGCGATCCTTGGTTAGAGAGGTTGGATGGTGTAGTTCCAGATTGTAAACAAAGTTTCATTTTAACACGCGATGCTAACCAGGGCTAGGTAACAGTAATGACTTTTATAAATTAGAGTTCTCTCCAACTTACCTGTAAAGTTCTTCAGTATCCCTGTCTCCAAATCAGTATTTGCTTTTTGATGTACTCCCGAACATACAATCACATTTTTGCCTCGATATTCTTTGTTATTCTTTGTCTCGATATTCCAAACATCGTTTATCTTGTACATTCTTTTCACCGTTGTTTTGAAATGGATATGGCGGCGCAATTTATGTTTGTCTGCAAAATCGTTCAAATATCGGTCGATGTCCCAATGCTTCGGAAACTCTCCAATAGTAACGGGCATGGGAAAATCACTGATTTCTGTAACAGTACTTGAGCTTGATGTAGTTGAATTCCGCATTACGGTAGTGACATTAGGATCGTCAGAGAATTTCCATACACCACCGATGTCTTCTCTTTTCTCAATTAACCGGACCGAAAGCTTCTCATCCAAAGCATATTTACAAGACAGTAGGCCGGACCAACCGGCACCTATTATTATGACGTCATTGATTTCTTCTACCGCAGTGGCCATCAATATATTTTTTAACGTTCTCTTTGAAATAATAAAATAGTAAAATATCTTATGGCACTTTCAAGAATAAGATTTAACATTTCGGACACAAATATTATGAGGAATATTATTTGTTTCCCTCGTAGTTGGGCAAGGTCAAGACCGGGGTCTTGTTCCAGTGAAGTCTCTCTAACTCCAGTTACCTGATATTCTTCCCTGACCCAAACCTCTATCAGAAGTCACAAACGAAACAATCTTCACAACATCGTTTAGACCCTCTTCAAAAAAGTGAGAAGTTTTTTTCTCTGACTCATCATAGAAAGTTCTTTTAAAAGTCACATTTTTCACATTAAATTGTAAATCTTTGTAAAATCTTACCCTAAATCTTGATTAAATAACGCATAAATTCCATTTGTGGATTTTTCTTAAACTTTAATATCATTTGTATGGATTTGTGAGGATCAGGCAGAAGAAAAACTATTCTTTTTTAAATTCATGTCAGTCTACCTTCAATTCACGAGAGAAAAAGTGTCGTTCACGTGTTAACGCAGAGCACTGGTGGGAAGCCTATAGGCTCATTTGATACACTGGTAAAATGATAGACGAATAGACCCTATCTTCCAGTCATTCCTTATACTTTAAAAAGGAGATGCCAGTCATTCCTTACACTTTAAAAAGGGAATGTTAGTCATTCCTTACTTTAAAAAGGCGATGCCAGTCATTCCCTTACTTTAAAAAGGTGATGTTAGTTATCCCTTACTTTAAAAAGGGGATCTTAGTTATCCCTTACTTTAAAAAGGCGATGCCAGTCATTCCCTTACTTTAAAAAGGCGATGCCAGTCGTTCCCTTACTTTAAAAAGGCGATGCCAGTCATTCCCTTACTTTAAAAAGGGGATGCAGCCTACTACTTTACTATCTAACAGTTTTCTTTTAACTAAACAATTTGAGACGGTAGATATGAGAAACACGTTTTTCCCACACAACTGATTAACTTAGATAATTAACATTTCGTCAACCGCATCATCAATATTAACGTTCCTTTTACCGATAATGAAAGAAACAGAATTGTGGACTTTGACCCCAACGCTTTCAAAATTTTAAATAGGTAATTTCTTTGGTTGCACAGCAATTAGTAAGCTTTTTTATTTCATTCTCTAACGAAAAGTTTATTAGATGGAAAGAACGGTCTGCAAATCAGATTAAGCAATTTGAGCGTCCCTTCAGCTGCGAGAATCTTTCATCCTTCCAGCGTAATAAGCCCGTCTCCGTATCCCGGGTATCCAAACAAACTCACTTGTCTACTACAATCGGGGTAGTAATTGAATGAAACAGCATTGAAATCTTCTGTTTTTTCGACATACGTAAATCTTTCGTCATTAAGTTTGTCAGATAAAACATGAAAAAAAATTCGATCAAATTATAGACTAAAATGGAAAGCGTTAAAACAATTTGTAATTTTCCCATCATGTCTCATGTCTATCCCATATACACTCAAAACACTCCAAACATATACAACACCACAGAAAGAACATTACGAAGCGAATCTAATTTTGATGATCATCATCACCATCAGTGTGTATACAAAGAGAGGTAATGACATTTCTTTTATCTTCTTTTATGAAAGGGGTAATCCCTTCGTTAATCTCATTGAAGTTGTTAAACTCCATCGGAACAAAGGAAAAAGAATTAATTAATAGCAATTACTGCCTTGGTGATATAAATGCTTTCATTATGCCTGATGATATGAAAATGCCTTGAAACAGCTGGTCACAAAGATCCAAGCTTTTTTATAAGAACTTTTTGCTCTGAAAAGAAGCTTTATACTTACAAAAGTTAACTCAAAAGTTGAGTTTCCCCAGCAGAAAAAAAAACTTTGCCTAGTAGACAAACAACGTTGTTTGGGCGTTGAAACAACGTTGGTTGGGCGTTAAAAAACTTTCCGTACCTGCTTGATCAAATTTCAGTTGAAACTTTTCATCATTTCTCTCTATTTTGGAAGTCATTGATGAATTTCTTATAAAATGTATGTAAACGGTACGATTTCTATTGCACGTTTTCATTAGATTTTTAGTCAATAGGAATTTGTTATATAGGTATATTCTTTGAGTTTTTGAGGAAACGTACACTGTGGTTGGTAGAACAAATAAGGTCATGTGAGACATTTTAAATATTATTTATTACATACGGTCTGAACAAAAGTGTGATTTCAACAATTATTCCGACAGCAAACGAATAATCAACTAGACACTTGCCTATTATAACCACGATTTCACCGCCCTCGACCGCCCTCGATCGCCAGGTGGACCCAGTCTATTTGAATAAAACCATAATTATCATAACACCCCTGTTTCTGTACCAAATGTTTTTATTCTATTCTTAGTGGTATTTCTTTGCTTTCTACCACTAGAGGCTGCTCCGCTGGGGGTGAAAGAGAAACATCTGATGATCATTTTCTTTATTTGGGTGAAAATATTTTAGATATTTTTCCACTGGGATGGACAGTGGGGCGGATTCCAGGGGTGACAGAGATAGGGTGTATAATGATATGGTATGGTCTGGGATGCCTAACATGGTGTGTGTGGTACAGTGTAGCACTCCTGAGGCTCTTGATGGTGGCCTGTCGATATCTGGTTTATTTAATTCCTTACTTGAAAAAGAAAGATTCCTATTTTGAAGAAGTATAAATACCTGCCTCTGTGACCCACTGAGACCCACCCCACTGGTCACCCCACCCACCAAATGGTCACCCCAGTAGAAAATCGGATATTCTCTCTCACCCCAGTTGAAAAACAAAGAATTACAAAGACCCACCCC
>JAUJPO010028898.1:0-19102 GCA_032270745.1 Tiaropsis multicirrata | reverse complement strand
CTTACTGCTATCCGAAACCTTGCAGTTTTCAAAAAACTACGATTTTAGGACCACTCTTCAATTACTGTTTACGGGTACTGTTCGTTAAATTTAAACACTTTTTTATGGACTGTGAAAATTTAAAGACTATTTTTTCATTTGCAATTTATTTCATCACTATAGCATGAGTCAATCTTTTAAAATCGATGCCACAAATTAAAGGTTTTGATAACGTTATATTTTGCAGACCGGAAAATTTCTTCCTTCTTAACACCCGGTCGAGACCTTTTCAGGACGCATATATGCGTCCTTCGTGCTCTAAGGGTTAAGACAAGAGGGTACAAATGTTTGCGGATCTTGGGTCTTTTATTGTTATAGAACAATAGTCTTTTGTAAAAAAACAATAGCAGCCACAAAACTCAGACGATTTAGGGCATAAAGCAAATTTACTATAAAGAATGCACACCAATAGCGCCCATCTGTACATAGTCATTCATAGCTCAAAAGAAGCGTATTTGTATTTGGATGTAGAAACAGGGAAAAACTGTGTCAAGTTGATACTTTAAATACACAAAAAGTTATGAGCAAATGTCAGAAAGCTTATCGCCCTGCTGGGTACGTGGTTGCAACAAACTGGAAGTCTTTTGGGACAAAACTTGACAAATGCTCTTTTTGGCGGTGGGGAACCACCTTAATGGACTTTTTGTGTAGCTGCTCTTTAACAAAAGACACTGTCCGCTAAAATAGCGCGCGCATTTATAATGGACATTTTGTGCCACTGCTTGCTCAACGTCACTTCTATCTCAGTGACTCGGTGAAAAGTGTCAATCGATGTCAATGGGGATACAAAACGACGAGCCAAAGAATCCATTTGGGTATCAAAGTCAGAATGTTTTCCACTAGGGATACCAAATCCTATTGTTCTTTATTGGGAAAAACTGATGGGGATTCTTTTGGTCATATTTTTCAGTTCGGTATAGGGTACTGAGTCTGTGATATGGGGGGTGTTTCACAACCAAATCATTCTTCATATTTTGTTCGTTCGTTCGTTGATGCGGTCATTGCAGAATGAGAAAATCATCACGAAAGAATAAAGATACAATTACGTCATGTGTTACATGTGCGGTCAGACAAACGAATTTCTCAAGAATGCAAAAGGCATGTTGCTTGAAAAGGATATTTGAAATATGGAACACCAACAAATCAAAACATTTGAGATTTTGTGGTGAGGAAATTTCTGGAAGTTGATCAGCACAACCTCATAACCTCAGCTTCTCGTGTTTACTATACACGGTAGTCCTGGTAACGAACGTACAAAAGGAACTGGAGTGCTTTCAGGTATTGTGAAACCAATAACAAATCTTTCAAATGTTTCAAAAGAAGGAATTTCTCCTGGATTACGTAATGTGTGTTTACTTTAAAGGTTTTCGTACATTTTTGTTACTTCATCCACTTGAAAGTTGTCAATAACTTCAGCCTACGCACAGCGACCAGACCAAGTAAAACGATTCCGCTTCATGAAAGAATTACGAAATCTTTTCAAGAGAACCAAAGGGAAATGTTATTTTAGAAAAGAAAGGTTTTTTAGTTTTGTATATTTAGCTTGAAAAGCATAAACCGAAATTTTACTTTTTGGTTTCAAAATTAGAAAAATTAGCGCATTTTTCGTATAAGGAAAATCCAGATAAGAGAAGAAAATAAAGCCTTCTAAAGAATATTGTTTTTTGGTTTCATGATGAATATTCTTAACTTTTTGGTCAAAATCAGCCTAAGATATTTTTTACATATTCTTACAAGTTTTTATCAGCCTCAGTCTGAATATTGCTAAATGAGTGAGTAATATTAAAACCATCTAATTGAAAGAGAAGAAGAAATAAGCCAGCTGAATTAGCTTGAAAAGATTTTAGAGTCTCTTTAGATATATTTAGGAATAATTTCCCAATAAAAATTTGACCTTGAAAAAATTTAAGATGGCATTATTCTTAGGACAATCTTAACTCTTTGGCCAATTTCATTATGAATATTCTTATAAAGTATATTCTCTATTTTCAACTTGAAATCTTTATTTTTGAGTCGATGGAAACCGAATGTGCATTCAGTTGCAACACAAAATGTTTCGAAATTTGATCTTTTGGAAGAGATTTTGAAAATTTGGCAAAAATTCATTTTGACCGTTTCTTAGTCATTATTTTGACATGAGCATTGAGTGAACAAAAATACAAAAGACTTCATTCAATTACACTAGATTCTGTCTAATAGAATTGAAAAAGGATTGATTTGAAGCCGCACCACTCGGCAGTTTGCCCTCTAGTAAGTTAAGGCCGCGCAGCTTAAAGAAAGGGGAGACTCTCAGCTATCCAACGAGCTAGCTATAAACCAAGCTCTAATTCCTTCTGGTTCAAGAGATATTGACGTTTAAAGTCCTAGCTCATTTTAACAAAAAAGTACCCAAAAAAAGGGTTCGGCACGGAAAGGGTTAAACAACTCTTCGGTAAAATGAAGAACATCTTATTAGAACACCCGAATGCTTCCTTTCATCCCAATGTTTTATAGAAAAAAAGGTTTAACAGTTGAAATCTCCGTAGTAACCCGAAATTGGCTATTTAATCCTTTTTTGTGCCGATGACGAGTATTTGTGAATAGTCCGCGTAACTGATGCACGAAACCTTTGAAGGCGCTCTAGATCACTCACAAAAATTAAGACCGACAAGCCGGCCAACATTTCGACCAATATCCACTGACCGACAATTCTAGTTCAAAGTTCATTATTTTTTTGCGGCCGGGTGATCAAAAAATAAATTCTCACCGGCCGTTAACGCGGAAACGAACTTTATTTTAGGGTTGGCCTAATAGGCATCTTTTTTAGAAAAAACTCAATCCTCTTTGTAAAGGTAAATATTTCAATATTTGAAAGTCTCATAACGTCAACTAATTGACAAAAAAATGAAAACAATTCGAGGATATCGCTCTCAAAAATCTCCATTATGGATGACTGTTTCTTCCCAGAGGAAGCCCTATGTTAATATAATAGAAAATTCTTCCAATTCTCTTCCTGAAAGATATTTTCATTGTTATAAATATCGCAGAATGATGAAAAAACAGCAGGAGTTATGATGCACAGATTGTAAAAAATGTTTTTCGTATTCAATACCATTTGATAAACAAAAACGTTTTTCTATTAGAAAACCATCATCAACCCAAAGCATATCCCTTCCACATGTGAAGAGGTTGGTGACGAAGGTGTTTAATTATCACAAGAAGAAGCATTGAGTAACAAAACGATGCATTGGAATGGCAAAAAACGGATAAAACGTTATATATATCGCTATCATTCCCGAGGCTAAGTACCGGAGATAAATCAGGACGACAAACGAAAATCGTTTAGGCTAGTGCGTTTTAACCAATCACGTTTCCTGTTTTCACTGGCCTATTATACTTTTCGTTCGCCGTCGTGATTTATCTCCAGTACTTACTCAACCTCACTATTGTCCTTATGTTGACAACAAGCGATACTCTTCAGCCCTGGAGACACAGCAAACAACACCAGTTCTTCTATCACCAACTTTCTTGTATTCTCTTTCACCGGTTAGTATCAGTCATATTCATAATGGTAGACATGGTTGGTAGATAGTACACGTCTTCTTCTGAGAACGCTATGAAGACCAAAAAAAAGCTTACAATTATTTTATTCGAATAAAGTTTCTGGGAAAACGTACCGACGACTTTAAAGTAAACAAGACGAAAGCATCACGACTTGAAAATCCTGAAATCTAATTGGTCAGCCAAAGCAGAGCATTCATTTCTCAGGCATTATTTATCAAGGGGGGGGGGGGGGGAGACGGCAAAAGTTACTTCTATAATTTTATGCTTAATAAAAAAATGAAAAGTGTATCAATTTTTTGTTATTTTGTCAATTATGGCTTGCATTTAACTGCAAGGATTTTAATTTTGTGGATCATTATTTACGTTTTCATCAGTCTACCCCAAAAGCACCAGCACAGCTAATTTATATCTAAGCAGTTAAGCTACTTTTGAAGCTATCCAACTAAGCTATATTGGCTGACCTTCCAGCCTCGGCTGGTTAATTTCTAGTTCGCCTAACTAAGAGCAAAAAAAAAACTTGAAAAAGCAAATTATTTATTATCAATTTATTACAAAATTCCTTAGTCGCTAGTAGCTAGCTATACGTAGCATACATAAAGTATATGTGAAAAAAGGCGCCGTGGTACAGTGGTCATCGACCTTGATCCCTATGCGGGAGACCAAGGTTCGATTCCCACTTGCGGCGGTTCACTTGGCAAGTGAACGAACCTTCGCCCGGGTCCACCCATCCCATGTGATGGGAATTGGGTAGCCAGTCCAAGGTTGCTGACGGGACACTTAATAGCGTTAACACAGTTGCGAGAACCTTCTGTAACTTAAACAAATAGATAGATAGATAGATAGATAGATAGATAGTTAGATAGATAGTAGTGTTTCTTACCGCCTGAAGGAGGGATAGGATCGTCAAACAAAGATGTCTTCTTTTGCACCAAGTAATGTTTGGAAATAGATTTGTTCAATTCCAGAAACTGCCAAAGACGTGAAGAATAAATATGTCATTACAGTTTATAGGTTAAAATCAAAACCCTAAAATTTCTGTTCGTTAAGGTGCGGGGACACGGCAACATTTTCCGTGCGATGGCAACAAAAACAAATTATTGCAATCGTACAAATATTTTACATCGTGTCGTATAGGCCTAGCGCACGAAACAAAATCATAAAAATGAAATCGAAGCAACTCCACCATTTTAAACTCATGTCTTGCGTGTTAAAAATGGGAAAACTATGTCATAATTTGTTTTGAGTTGTATAAACGACTTTGATTGGTTAAAATTAAAAGAATGTTGCAAAAGAATTCTCGCAAGGTGTGGGAACACAAAATACAT
This sequence comes from Tiaropsis multicirrata, assembly GCA_032270745.1. Taxonomy (NCBI): domain Eukaryota; kingdom Metazoa; phylum Cnidaria; class Hydrozoa; order Leptothecata; family Tiaropsidae; genus Tiaropsis; species Tiaropsis multicirrata. The sequence continues at coordinate 14,195 of JAUJPO010028898.1, read as the reverse complement.
TTTTTGTTGCATTAACACGGAAAAATGTTGCCGTGTCTCCGCAGCTTTAGGCCTCCTCACATCAATCTTCTACCAAAACGACGCAAGCTAAAAGTTTAGACGATTCTATCAGCCGTTAAACATTTGTAAATCGATAAAATTTAGTGTCGCTGAGTTAACGAGACATATAAGAAGGCTGCAGGGACAATTAGCAGCGGCGGTAGAGCGGTAGAACAAACGAAAGGACTTGCTAAATGCCCGGTTCAAAAGTCTGTGTCTTAAAGGGTAGCATCGTATCGGTAAAATCGGAAAAACAACGGCGTGGATAAACCAAGGAAATTGGTATAAAATGTAGAAATATTTTGAGAATCCACGCAGGTTAAAAGAAACAAATTTTATGACAGTTTGATTTTTGTTGCCTGGCTTACCTTCAATAAACGAACGGTGGCTTCACGAAAGAGAATCAACTTGAAGTGAGAAATTATACTGCTCTATAAAATAATACGGAAGATCGTTATTTACATCATATAGCCATTATCCAATAACTATTATCGTTTGACTTCCAATGCAATACGAAAGAATATTTACGAATATTCGAATATTTTCCGTAATATTTTTCCGAGCCTTTAGGCGAGATTGACTGAAATTGATAATTGCATTTATCTTTAGATTCATTTAACACACTTATTCAAAATAATGCTTTAGGCCCAAAACTTTTATTCTCTTGCATTTAAAAGTTCGGTCAAAGAATATTCTGGTTCCGGTGGAGGGGTTAAAAGTACGAAGTCGAAAAGGTGTAGGGCATTTCGGACGAAAATGTTGACGACACTGTTAGTTAAAAAAACATTTTGCAGTTGTTTGGGATGGTGTTACCTACTCATCAATACACCCATGTCTCTGTGTTCCAGTGGTTACCAAAAGCTCAATGGGGTGAAAGTCAAATATTTCAAAGCCGCTGGATTGGGTGAAATGATAATGTTTTTTCTAGTGGGGTCATAAAAATCCTATTAACTGTTCTTTCATCTTATTTTCAGTGGGCTGGCCCTTTGCAATTCTTTGTTTTACCACCGGGGTGAGAGAGAATATCCGATTTTCTACTGGGGTGACCATTTTTTTTCACTTGGGCGAAAAACGGGCCTGTTTTAAGGGATTTTTCCACTAGAGTGACCAGTGGGGCGGATCTCAGTGGGTCACAGACACAGGGGTGGATCAATATCAATCTTACCTGTTTAACACCTGGATGAAGGAGGATATGTGTTAAAACGTTTTCTTGGAATTTCCGAAGAAGTAGGCTGTTTAATTCGCCGTTCATTTTCAACCATGGAAACACTTTCATCGTGCGATACTCACTGCAAAATACCAAAAGTAAAAGATAAAATTATCCATGACGTATCTCTCTTTTACACAGAAACATAATCCTAAAAGAATTTCAGTTTTTGTTCTGATCAATCGACCCTGTTTTTCATCCGAAATGAAAAAAACAATTAATTTTCAGGTCTCCAACTCACAACTTACTTACTTAACTAACACACAAGTCAGTTAAAACAAGGCAAGGGGGATAAATTATTGTGCGTCTACCACTGACCCAGAAATCGAAAAAAAAGCATTTATTATTTTACCGACGATCGACCAACCCATATTTCTCTGCTGTTTTATGATCTGCTATTAATAAAAGAGTTAGTGTTTAGCGGCTTACCATTGAATGTTCAATTCATCATTTGCACTGTAATCTTTCAACAAAATGCGTTGAGATATTTTTTTTTTCCCTTTCGACGCCGACGCCCTTTCCAAGTGTTGTTGATTTTCGGCTGACGGCTCTTCGTCCGTTACAGATGATTGCTTTATTATGACTGCATCATTGGCTTCACCCTCTCGACTTTTGTCTACATGTTTTTCATTTAGAGTTTTTATCCCATCTGGTGTACAAGACGTTTTAGTTTCAATCGACGGTTCTTTTCCCGCAGAGTTTGGTTCTTCCGTTATCGATAGCACTGTAACATCATCAGCCAACTTATCTGCTACGACACGAACGCCATCAAAGTTTTGTTTCTCGTTTACCGTAACTTGAGTAGTAGAAGATTTTTCTTCGGACGGCAGCTTCTGTTCAGAGGTTTTTGTTTCAGTTTGCAGTTCGTTGTTAGAGTTTTGATCTTGGGGAACTTTCACATTGTTAGAGTTTTGATCTTGGGGAACTTTCACATTGTTAGAGTTTTGATCTTCAGGAACTTTCACATTGTTAGAGTTTTGATCTTCAGGAACTTTCACATTGTTAGAGTTTTGATCTTCGGGAATTTTCACATTGTTAGAGTTTTGATCTTCGGGAATTTTCACATTGTTAGAGTTTTGATCTTCGGGAACTTTCACATTGTTAGAGTTTTGATCTTCGGGAACTTTCACATTGTTAGAATTTTCATCTTCGGGAACTTTCACATTGCGGTTACCATCTCTCACCTCGTTGACGGCAAAATCGACGAATTGCGTCTCTGTGGAACCCTCCGTGGAATCGTTGATTTTTTTCTCCTCAGAATTTGGAACCTCTAATGGTGATTGGCAAATGCTTGGCGAAGCAGCATTGTCTTCCGTTGTTTCACTTGACGACTGTGAATCACTTTCTTTGATCCCTTCCTTTGGTAGCCGAACAGATTTGGCAATTGAGTTTTTATCAGAGTGATATTCCGTCTGTTTGGTCATTGTGTTGATGATAGCCTTCAAATGAAAGTGAAAAGTTACAAGAGTTATTTTAAAAACGTTGAAAATTGGAAGTCGGTCAAGTGGGAAAGGGATGAATTTACGTTTTATTTTGAGATGAAACCCTCTAAATAATTTTGATATTCCAAACACATTTATCATAATTTTATCAGAGAAATTTATCACAAAGCAAACATAATACGGTACCTGCGGTGCCCTGAATGCCCAAGTCTGAATGTATTGGCTATGTATAATAATTTCCTGTTCGTGTCCAACTTGATAGAGCTATGAATGAGTTAAAAGAGAAAAGGAAACTATAGCCATTTGGTGTCGTCATGTCAATAACAAATAGTACGTCTATTCCCACTGGACCAAAGCAATTGAAGCTCCATGCACCACATTTACTTTCAGCTCCCAGATATTAATCACTTATATCAGCTTACTGGTGACCGGCATCGCACCTACAAGCTCTCGGTTATGAGGTGGATGCTTTATCGACAGCTCAATGACTGAAAAAGCTTTGGCATACTAAACAATAGACCAGGCTGGTTTTAGCAACTAAATATCAATGGGCTTCCCTCCCCCTCTTTTTTCTGGAAAAGCCCTATCAATGATATGTATCAAAATTTCTAAGGGTGTAAGACTTTAAAAGTATTTTTACTTTCCAACTTACCATTTCGAAATTGATCAAACGTTGCAAATTGGTTTTGTAATCTTGGCAAAACAATAGTAAATGCCTTTGGCAATATTTCTAAATGAAACGAAAAGAATTTTTAGTGATAGATATTGGGAGTTTCAAGGATTGAATGTGGAGAGGGGAGGTATTTTCAGCCTCCAAGCAACACACCGTTCAGTGCGTCGGAGGTCGAGGGGTCCTTGCTTTTAGGAGAGAAACATCTTTTATTTGAAGAAGGTAATTTCAATGCCTTGTTAGTAGTTTCTATTGCCAACTGTGTTGTTAAAGTAATAGAAGATCTAGGTAACATTCTGCCAAAATCTAAATTGATAAAAACAGAGTTTCCCACTTAAAAATTGACAAGGTAATATTCTCAGGGAGCTTAACATTTACTCAAAAACACATACTATTATAAGTATACCTCAAAAGATTCTGTGTTTATGCCAGTATTCACATGCCTTTTCACCTCATCCAACACTTTCAAATGTTCTTCAATCAAACCCTTTTTCAAGTGAAACTCCTCGCTCAAAATTTCCGAATACTCATCCGGCGAAAGCCGATTCATAATGACGTCATTTAATTTGTCATTATCTCTGAATCGTCTCCACAGCTCGGTGTCGTTTTCAGTGTGTTTCATTTTCGTTTTCGGGAAATAAGCACGGAAAGGAGACGGTACTAGGTTTATGTTGAGACCCATAGGATTGATGACTAATGCATCATGGGTATTCATGGCGTTCATCGGGTCTAGCCTTTCGAAGTTTAGAGATCGATGCATGGCCAGACTAGTACGTGAAGCAAACAGTTTGGTCTCTTTGAAAATGTCTACAGACGGGTTAGGTTTAGATTTGATCTGGTCTAGGGTGGTGTATGTAAACGCCTGGGCGCTCCGCAAATCTTCTGGTAAGTCTTCCGGGACGTACGACGTACACGGGTCGTTAGCCAGTTTATAGAAATGTCCATTCAAGAATTGTTGGCTCGTGCCCAGGAACTCCTCCACGGTTCCCCGTACGGTACCGTGTTCTGAGAATGAATTACGGAAAGTCACTTTCCGTTTTTGTGGAACTGTGACACATCTTTTTTTTGGTTGTTTTAAGTTTTCAATATCAGTCACGACACGTACTGAATTAGAATCTTTACCTTCTAAACTAGTATCAACGACATCAGTTTCATTTTGTTTACAAGTTACACCATCTTCATTGTAGATGACGTCATGCTTCACTAGCATTGCGTCAACTCTCTTCAAAATTGCGTCATCACTGGATTTTGAAATGACGTCATCGTCATGATCATCGGCGATAACATGATCTTTCAGAAGCGACTTTGAGCAGCACGGTTGTTGACCATCGTTTACCACCACACCGGAGGGCGCACTTTCTCCCTCCACACCAGTGGCACCTTCACTTATTCCATCGCCCTCTAGAATCAACGGTGGAGCGAGATCACCCTTCTCCACGGCTGTACAATCACTCTCCTCAGCAGCATCGTAATCACCAACCACCGCGTTGCTTCCTAATTCATTACCGTCCTCTTCAGTTGAGGTCTTGCCAGCGAGAGAAGATTTTGACAGCCGTTTCATGTTGCGGCCTTTGAGAACGCGCTGTTGGAAAGCGACTCGTTGGAAATTGAGACTTCCCTTCTGTAATTTTTTCATGTGTTTTTCGTCAGCGATGATCATCTCATCGTTCAATGTGAAGTCCAACACAACCTGATGTTACGAAACAACATAATTTATGATAAATGATTCGGAATGACATAGGAAGAGGAATATTATTATAATCTTAATTACAAATGGTCAAAGTTCAATCTTCCGAAATTTCTATTTAGCAACGCTGTAGAAGAGGACTCAGGGAGTAACATTCGAAAACCAACTGCAAGTTTGTGTAAACATTACAAGGTTGTTGAAATGTTTACATAAGACAATGTACGCCTACTATCGTAGTATTTTAAAGCAAAAGTTGCACCTTTCTAGAAAGCATGGCACTCAGCAGGTACGCCACGTGACCGCCCTGTAACTCAGAATAATCAAGGTGAAGGAAGCCATGTTGGTGAATGACAGGCAGTCGAGGCAAATCCTTTTCAGCGCATTTACCAGTGTGTTTCTTCCCATCACGAAGTTGAAAGAAGAAAAATCGAGCTGCATTGAACATCTTGAGCGGCATCGGTGGCTCGAAAATACGATCGTATCTAAGGAGTGAGAATTATATTAAAAATTGCCGGACGTTTTAAAACCGAACTCATCAAGTATTATTCAAAACATCGCTTTACCCAGCAGACACGGAACATTGTTTTAACGTCCAAACAACGTTATTGTAACGTCAGAAGGTTATTCGGACGTTGAAGCAATGTTGAAAAAATTAATTGAAAAAATAAATAAATCACCTCCAGGAAAAGATGTTCCAAGTCTCAAGGACAGGTAGGATACCCAAAAGTTTTGGTACAGAGAAGAAAACATGAAAAAAGATGGGCAAACTCATGTCTGAGCAGAAAGTCAAAATTAAAAAAATAAATAAATCACTTCCAGGAAAAGGTGTTCCAAGTCTCAAGGACAGGTAGGATACCCGAAAGTTTTGGTACATAGAAGAAAACATGAAAAAGATGGGAAAACTCACGTTTGAGCTGACAATGTATACGTCATGGTAGTGACGGGCAACGAGCGAGAACGAGGTAGATCACAACGCAGACGACTGACCAGCCGATGTTTCTTGTAATGATCAAATGCTTTGCGCACATCTTCCTCTGTGTACACGTCAAAAAGCTGAAAAAGAAGAGAAGACGCGTTATATGTTGATACATAATAGGCCGATTAGCTCAGTTGGTAGGGCGCTCGTCTCACAATAGAAAGGTTGTAGGTTCGGTCCCGGCAATCGTCCACTCAACGAATGAGTAGCACAAAACAAGTAAACTGAATTGTGAGGTAAGTCACTGGGAGCTGACGGTAGGTGTAGCGCTCCAAATCAGTCTACATCCACCCAGTAGTCTGGCACTAGCGAAAGATGTACGGCCACTACCGACACTAGGCCTCCACGATTAACTTACTCATAATAGAAACTGTAGTTTACACAAACGGCAGTCAATGAGTACAAAAAAAAAGGATAAAAGAAGTTTTCTAAAAAAATTACCTCCTTTAGTAGACTTGCTACGAGAATAGATGATCAGAGAAGGAAAGATCACTGTGATCAATGTATTCGACTTAAGTCGAAATGACACCTGCTATAGGTTTCCATTTAGCCCACATTTTTGTTATGCTTTCAATAGTTCATCCAAAGGATTTTTGATTGAAGTTGAAGTAATTGATAATTTCTAAAACATAATATGCTAATGGTGTCGACAAACCTTAAACGCAAGGGACGGTTTGTACGTTGAAGAACGTTGAGCGATCATAGCGTTGTGTACCAGATCACGAATAATGTTGGTGCGAATTAACTTTTCTGTTCTTGGCAGCAGTTTAGAGCTTGGGTCTTCCTTCTAGGATGAAAATTCGAAATAAATTACGCACAAACACAACCATAAGGCAACAATAAAGTTGGTATGAAATTGTACCACTCACCCTCGAAAACTCCAAAAAGATATGTCTTTACGCTAGCCAGGGTTACTTTTTCAACCCTTCCAAGTCTCTGATAGGGTCACAGCATAGTTGGTAAAAAAAAACACTGGTCTGTCAATGTATTGATATAACTTTTTGTCAACTTTTTGTCAAATGTCAATTTGCTCACTTATTAATCACGTTACCAATATCTTCTCTTGGGATTGGTCTATTTTTTTATCACGTGATCAAAACGTGAGCAAAACAGACTGATTTGCGTACGCAAGTTCAAAATGTAAACTAAAGACAATAAATACAAAAGACTTCCAGACCGGGGTTCGACTAAACTTTTTTTTATAAGAACAATTTTATAAGAACAACGAGGCTCAAAATGGCCAAAAAATAAGAACAATTTAAGAACAGTTCTGAGGCATTTTTTTTTCTTCTGTACTTTTTACTTTCTCTAGCTTTACAGTTCAAAACTAAAATTGTAAGACTAGGGTAAAGACTAGGTTTAAAAAGTAAAAATAAGTGTCTTTTCCTGCCAAAAATAAGAACAATTTGAGGCTGAAAATGCAAAATAAATTTCACTGTTACACCGTCCAATATAATTTTCTTTAGTCTTTAGTGGTCAAAATCCTGTTTCACCGTCCAATATAGCATTATGATATTTTTATATCTTCTTCTAAACACAATGCGTGGAAGTAAAGAATGATGATTTTTGATAATATCAAAGACATGTTTCGTTAAAAACAACTTTCATTTAAGTCTCTGACAGGGTAGGTTCCAATTTACGACCTCCTTGCAGCAGGTCCCCGTCAGTCCTCAAGGTCAGTGCCTTCCCTTAAGGTTCAAAATGAGCTTACATATCTTACCTCTTTGTCAGCAAATTCAATATGATAATCCCTAAAGAGCTCATCAAAGGTGCTTGGAAACCCGTCTAGCGTGACAGGTTGGTTAAAGTGACGACTGTAAATCTCTCGTGTAGCATTGAAGAAGTGGTTCAACTTTTCCTTCCAATTTTCTTTGGTGCACTTGATGGAATCCATGAAATCCTGTCATGAAAAAATATGAAACATTTCCGTAAATTCTCTATTTTAGTGCAAAATATTTGGTCATGTCGTACTAATAATAAGAGGGGACAAAATAGCTAAGTTTTTTCATTTCAAACCCGCCCGAACAAATAGAGGGAATTCAGATCAAAACCGCATTAAATTAAAGGCAACGTGTCAGAGGTAATAAGAGGTAATGGAAAATATATTTGACATTTTTATTTTGCAAAATTTGCATAGAAAGACCCAATACTCACATGCAAGAGAGTGAAGTTTGCGCTAAAGATAGATGACCCTTTTTCATTGCCACGTAAACGTTTTATAGTTTTTAAAAGCTGACAGGTAATATTGTTGAAAATTTCTTTTATTATACCTAATCAGCACTATAATTAGAGGTAATTTTAACTATTTCCGCATTAAATTAGAAGTGAATCGAAAAGACCATCCGCACTAATTAGAGGGCGCACTAAATTAGAGAATTTACGGTTACATCGCTGCTAAAAAACTTGATGTATAAATTCTAAATAAAACTTCTTACATCCAGAGCAGAGATTTACTCTTTGAAAGTAACCAATAAGTAACAGATTTCAAACAGATTCACCATATGCTTCTCCGAAAAAAGAAACACCACTTTTATCTTTTTAATCTTGTGTAAAAAATATCAAAAAATACTCTTCTTTTGGTATATAAAATGATTATGTAAGTGGAACTGGTGTTAAAACATTACGGTATGTTTGCAACAAGCCTGAGAACACCGCGAACCTACCTTATTTTGTTCCAGTTCAGCCATGCATGTTTTGTAGACAATCAGCGAATGAGGATACTTCTTGATGTAACGAGCACGACGATTGATGGCGTTCCACGTTTTATCTTTTGATTCGGGTATGTCTTTGTGTAAAATGTCACGAATAGCACGCCACAGGATCTTTGGATGCTCTTTTTCCAATGGTTGTCCTGAACGAAGAAATTGCACGCCGTACACGTTCTTTTATATTAGAACATAAAAATTTTGGTTGGTTTTTTAACCATTTTCAGTCTTTTTGATGTTCCTATATATACACTGATGATATGTTATATCAGTCATTTAAAGAAAAGGGTAATATTTGATATATAAGAAGCTTAAAAGGATCTAACTAAAAAAAAAATGTTTTTGTATTAAATTGAGTTCAGATGTCAAAATTTCACGTGACACGTTCTTAAGATGTTCTTAATTTCTGAACAAATCTCAGCCTCAATGTTCTTATAAAAAAGACATGTACTGATAAACCTTGAAATAGAATTCTGATACTCTTTTTTACACATTTTTTGCAGCCCCTTGATGGTCAAAACTTGATAACTAACCTTTAGCAGACAAGTTCATGATGTTTCGTACGATATCAGCTAACAAAATATACGCGTCTTCTCGTTCTGTGAAAGAAACTCGTAGCCCTTTCATTAAACGCAACGCTTCACGGTCTGTTTCATCTAAAGCGAAAGAGAAGCATATCAAACATACATAACCAACATTTTCATATTTTGACTTAACATGCTAATGTACAGAACGCTCGAAATACAAATCGATGGACTACTATTTTGGAGACCATCCCATTGTTAAGATTCTACTAAAGCGTAACCATAGCACTCCATCGCAGGCACGACGCACCGGGTACGGCAGGTGCGGCGGCTGCCGTACCAGGTCTCATCGGTTTACAAGACTTTGACTTTTTCAAAGACTTTGAGTTCCCCTGAGCTCAAAATCTGACTTGCTTCGCTGCCTCGCCGTACCAGTTTTAAACTACATGCGCCGTGCCTGTATTGGGCTTTTCTAGAAAAAATTCGTATCCCCCTGTTGAAGATATAGGATATCTAGGGGGTAAAAATCTGAAGACCAAAGATATCCAGGGGGTGGGAGTTCAAAATTTTCAATCCTGTAGGATATCCAGGGGGGTTAGAAATTTTCGCCACGGATATCCAGAGGGGTTGGTGTTAAGAAAAATCAACATCCTCAACAGTGGGAAATATGGATTTTTTCTGGAAAAGCCCATTAGCTGTGGGAATATCATCTAAAGCTTTAATATTTTTGGAGAAGCACAAAGTACTAAGAAGGTGAAAAAAATATAATTTCAACACACACACACACACATACCATGGTTCATAGCCTGTTGTACTCGTTTACTTTTTCTCAACGTTTTTCGTTTCATTTCGCGCTGTTTGATCTTTTCACGGATGGTGTCAAAACGTTTAGCTATGAGTTGGTCGAATTTCTTTTTGCGGTCCATCTTCATCTTCTTCGTCATGACTGTAGTAGAAGGGAGGAATGACAAGTTGAAACAGTATATAGTGACTTAATTATATTATTTGTACGATAATGAAGGATCTATATACCGGGTGCGCCAGAAAGAAGTATACAAAGTTGACAAGTTATTGTGGGCTTTTGGATTGGAAAAGTAGATCAAAAGTTATAAAAAAAAAAACGAAAATTTTCTTTTTGTTAAAATGATCAAAACCACGAAAAAAACATTGAACAAATTTCACGGCCTAAAGACCCTCCCTCGTACAATATATAGCCACTATATTATTTCACAGAACGCATTTGTGATACTGAACGTGACGTGACGAACTTCTGTGAAGATTTCAACAATTTGGAAAAATCATTAAAATAATGTTCTGTAGAAATATTAAAGGAGTTGATCCAATAAATCTAGAAAACAATGTGGTGTAATGTTTTTTTAACGTCAAAACAACGTTGTTCAAACGCCGTCAGAACGTTATTTGGTGTATTGAAATGCAAGTGAATAAAAAACGACTCGTACCTATCTTACTAGCCAGTTGTGTTCTCTTCAATCCTTTACCACCTTTCTTCTTTTTCACAATGGTGTTAGGAATAATGATTTTTTTCGTCACGTCGTTTTGTGGCTCCACCTCTCCACCTTTTCCTTTGACTCCATCCGCCGTTAAAGAGGCAGGGGTGCATTTCTTGATCGGCCTTCAAAGATGTAGTGAAAAAAACCAAAAGAAAATTCAGTTCAAAATTCGTAAAGATAACACAAAATTTGTTTTCATATGAATAATATTTTCATCCCGCGGTAGTAGTTTAAAAAAGATCCCGTTGCCCCGTTCGTTGTCCCGTTGTCTTAATTTTTAGGTTCAAAACTTACGAAAATACAAAAGTTTTGACAGAATTGAGAATAAAAAAGGAAAAAAGAACCTTTCCGGCCGGCTTGTAAAAAGATATGTGTTATTTTTGACTAAAATCTTTCCTATTTTAAGAAATTAATAACTTCTAACGTTTTGATACCTAGTAACACCCGTGATGTTTTAAAAGTCAACAAACTATAGTTTCTTAAATTAATGTTTATTATCTTTAGCACAATTATTTGGGACTCGTTTGTAGGTAGGTGTAAAAGTCAAAACTAGATACTTACTTTCGTTTTTGTTTAAGACTATCCCCAGTTCTCCAATTCTTGACCAAATGAGCGAAGAATATGGAGTCCATTCCACCTGCTCCAAGACCATTTCCAAAAACGTTGGCTTCTAAACTGTTGAAATCTTTCCCCTCGTAATACGATTGGAAGTCACGTAAAATGGTGAAGGAACGGTAGTTGCGACCCAGTCCTTTGCTGAAAAGGATAAAGAAAAAATTTATATATATTGTACAGGTGGGAAGGTAGATAAGCCATAGAATAAAATACGTATATTTCCGACTAGTTTCGGCGAAAAAAAAAGAAAAAAAAAAAAGATTATTCTGCAAAAACTCTTAAAATAGGACTTCCATCAAATGTTAGTTTCATTCATTTTTCTGATTTAAAATTCAGACATATTTAGTTCATCTCTCTATTGTAGCCTCCAAAGTTTGAATAGAGAAAGGCTGATGAGCCTAGCCACTTGACTAAACTAAAAAAAAAAGACTTTCAAAAATGAAAGATTTTCCCGCAACATATTCAAAGATTTTCAGGATTTCGGACAATCCAATAATTCTTGTAGTCAACACGGGGGTAATAGTTGTTTTCTGGAATGACCCAATTACCTTGAGCTAGTTTGATTGATGCCAGCTTTTCCCATCGACAATTGTTCCTTGTTTAATTCTTTTTCTTCGGTAACGACGTTATCTGCTGAGCGTGTTGCTCGACTTAAACCTACAAAAGTCAAACCAAATTCCTAATTTCCAAACAATGGGCTGGTCGATATGCTGAAAATTGCTCCTAGTCAATGAGTAAACGCTAACGATTGGCTTCCAACAATACACCTTTCCCGCAATTTAGATTTTGCCGGAAAACACGTGTGCTCCAGTGTTGTGTGAAAAATAAAGTGGAGGTAAACAATAACGCGTTTTTTGCTGGGAAGGTGATATTTTGTCTTATATCTTTTGATGCCCCCGTTGTTTCCAAAAAGAATTTGAGGGTATTATTAATAGTATCATAAATTGTAAAAACGTTCCGAAATTTGGAAAAATTCTATGCGATAGAAGTTGAGGAAAAAGGCCAAAAACCACTCTTCCCTAAGGAAACGCAAGCAAAATCGGGTTTCTTTACCTCCCTTTTAAAAAACAACGGAGTGCCAAGACTGCAGAAAAAATACGGAAAACCGAAATTACGGTAAAGGTGTATTGAATATTACAGAAGCGATAGCTAGAAAGTCATTGTTAGTTAGCCTCTATATTGTATGACTATCATATCGTAGTGGAAAAACATTTATTACACCCGGCGACATCAAAGGAAATAGAGCCTGAACCTTAAAGGGAAAAGCTTTAAGTAAGAAAGATAGTAGTGACGCTCGAACTACGCGGGAGAGAATGTTGGTCTCGTAGGCGTAGAACCCCAAGACCCCACCACACCACACCACAGAATGTCTGGCATATCTACCTATACTCTTGTATCAGAGTTTTGGTACCCAATTCCCCTCACATGGTATGGGTTGACTTGCCAAGTGAACCGTAGTACCACGATGGAAATCGAATTTAGGCCTCCTGGACAACAATGACCACCACACCACTACGCCTTCAAAACATTTTTCATGTTCAACCCAAAAAACTAAACATACCTAGCGGAGTATTCAAGCAAATAAATTGTAGATCTTCCCAGAAGCTTTTCAAATCTTTCACAGCCTGAAATTTGTATTCAGTTCTTGGGAATTCGAGCATGTTGTGAGGTAACCTGATGTGACAGTACCCTTTCTCCGAATAACGAGTGTCCGTGATCACCGCTTCGCGACGCAAGTATAACATGATCTGAAAGAAGGTTTGAAATTTTTTTTTAAAACGAGACATAAAAATCTGGCTGGTATCAAAATTGTCAGCAAAACTAGTGACAAAGGTATACCTATATAGGTATTCCTATAACATTGAAAATTTTCTGTTGCACCGATTGAACGTAAATGCTAACCTGTTTGTGTAATTGCCGTCACCTAGTGAGAGCAGCGCGCGCCTTTAAAGTTTCTCTGTTCTGATTGGTCTCGAAGATAATATTACGTAACAAACTGACGTAATGTTATCTCTGAGACCAATCACAACAGCGAAACATAAAAGGCTAGAGCTGCGCGCACTAAGTGGAGACCGACCTTAAGCCTTGTTATCAATGAGCCAATCGCATTAAGCAACGCGAAGAAACAAAAACTGATTTTATCCAATAATGCATACATAATTATGACATCATTAAACGCAGGTCACAGTATCTCACCTCTGCTCTCACTTTGGGATAGAAGTTTGGCGGGACAGCTATTAATCCCATTTGGGCAAGCAAGACCAACAGATCGACACAGTTGTCAAGATGCTGCTTACTATAAAAAAGAAAAAAATGCATATTTGTCGTCTGTACGACCAACAACCTAATAAAATAGATAGACCAGTATCCTATTGAAATCATCCGCGTAAGAGTGATAAAAAATTAAATGATTTTTTGCATCATTAAAGTGTCATTCCGAAAAACATTTTTTTAAGATTAGCTATTGGTTAATATTGATCACATGACCTTAATTTTTGTGAATATGTTCTTAATGTCAAGTCAAACTTTTAGGCTTAAAAATTAGCAAAAAGTTTTAAAATTATAACATTTGTATTTGGATAGTGTCTTTCTTTTCTATCTTAAGAATGCACAACGAATGCACCTTTGTTTTCTTCGTAAGAGTCTTTCAAAAATGTTTATATTCTTAAATAAAATGCGCTGAAAAGTGCAATAGTGTTATCAAAAAATATCTTGTGAGAAAGATGATTGAAAATGCGATCTGAAAATTATATTCATGGTCAGTAGAAATTCGATATAATTGATTTTACACCATTTATAGATGCTTGTAAAAAGTCTAA
>JAUJPO010028897.1:0-34185 GCA_032270745.1 Tiaropsis multicirrata | reverse complement strand
ATGGCAATATTCTTACGATATTCTTAATTTTTTGGCCATTTTCATCATGGACATTCTTATAAAGTGTATTCTTATAATAAAAAAAAGCGTGAATTGATGAAAATTGTCCACCAGCCTTTTGCAGTTTTGTTCGAAAAAAGAGGACAGTTCATTCACGGGTTCCTTACAAAAAAAATCTTCACACAGTTTCAAAGAAAAAAATGCAGCTACGCTATTAAAACAATAACAGTTTGCTGTTTTTATGTAATTAAGAGCAAATAACATGTCAAAAGAATTATCTATTCATATCCTTTTAGTTCTCGGGTGATTATCGCACTCATTAAAAAGGAATCTGACATGATTAGTATGCAAAAAAGCCTTGTAATTTCTACTGTAGTGGTACAACCTAATTTAAAACTTGCAATTAAGAGAACCCTTATCAATATAAATTTTACTGACCCTTTGGAAAAACACAAACCAAACAGAAAAATCACATCAAACTTTGAAAAGATATTCTGAATTCATTTCATACGTATCTCTTTTGTTGCACTCCCTTCCGCAATGAATGGCGAATGTTGCAATTTTTTCAGTTATGCAACTTTACTACGTCTAGCCTGTACCAAACCAAACAAGACAGTTTTCTTGTGTCAAGGAGTCCCCATTTCTGCTCTGAAGACTAACAATGGCGAGTGTTTTCTATCGTGTGTATTTTGTTGAAAAACAGAAGATTCAACTTTTATTACAATCATGGGTCGTTAAAAACAATAAAACATCGAAAGCAATGTCCCAAGAGAATTGACTTGGTTCTCTTTTCCACGTGACAATAAAAATGCAGGGTTTCGTACAGGCTATATTGCGTAACATGTCACTCGTCAATCCAAAACAATTCGAATTTATTTATATTTGGAACGCCATTCGAATTTTCAACGTTCGAAAAGCAAAAGGGCAAGAGGAAGTTAATTTTGGGAGAGGGGTCAGGCTTTTTGTTTTAGAGAAATTTTGACGTGTTTAAAATATTGACATTAGGAGTTTGTCAATAATATGGAGGAAATATTTCCAGCTGTCTGGCTGTTAAAAAAAATCAAAAAAATCGCGGCACATCAAAAAGTAATAGTAATTCTGCAACAATTTAGCACTTCATAAAACGAACATTCTCACTAAGTAAATAATAAAGCATGGCTTCGAGCGAGACCATCTGTCTAATTTGTTTTCACGATTCCTGATTCATTGATGAAAATATGACTGAATAGAAAAATTGTAATTGATATTTATACTTACACTTATGTTTTGGTGTATGTACTCTTTCATTGAGAGGAAATGAGCACTCGTATGTCAAAATTTTAGAAATGTTTTCGTTTCCTTATCTCTCTCTTTCTGTGTGGGGCTCACTTGATTTGAAGTCTTGATGCTTGTAGTAGGTTTGGCAACAAACTATTTGCAAGTTGTGAATGTTTCTTGTTTTAAATAGAGCTAAAAGAGATTCAGATTATAAAATTCCCCCCTTCCGTTTTTTGCTTTTGCAGCCTCTGGCGAAGTGACCTTTGCGTGTTTATGGCCATGTTACTATTTTTGAAACTCTGTTTTCCTATAATAGCATGGATGTATATATTTTTTATGACAAGAAAGAAAATTTGATTCCCATTAACTCAATTTTGAATGGGTTTACTATTGTCTCGAAACCGGTTTTAATATTATTAACGAGAGAGTAATTTGAGACTATACATTTTTTCTATGAAAAACGCACATGAGAGAATGTTTACTTTTTTAACAAACAAAAGGCTCTTTTGTGGCGGTATAAAAGAACTGTGACGTCATACCGATTATGAGTTTTGATTGGTTAGATTTTAACAATCGAGAACAAAAGAGAAGCGATACTATTGCATTGTTTGAAACACATGGCCGATACGTTCCAAAAGTATATGAATGAATCACAGCATCAGCAAGAGAAAAAATGTGTATATAAACAAGTTGAGCGCGCACGTTTTGGAGTTAGTGAAGTTTTGAATGTCAAAGGAGATACACACACTAAAAGAAGTTTTACAATTTAGTTATCAACTGCAAATATCTACAACCAGAAAAACATGTTTCGTTCAAGAGAAAGTAATTTGAAATCTACCTTGGAGAATATGGATTTTTCGGAGAAGCCACAGTACAATGTTTTCGAAGATTACTTGGGTTTGATTCGCTTGGTTTGCCCAAGTGCTTCTACATCTGATTCAACAAGCTCGTCACCAATTCCATCACCTTGTAGTTCTGTATACGACTTTGCAACAGAATCCTCAAGTATGATGCATCGCCACAGAATGAACAGTTTGGATTCCGATAGCTTAAGCGATAGCTCTTCGTCACATGGTGAAAGTCGCGAAGAAGATCTGATGTTTGTCTATCCGCCACCTCCTTCCACAACGGCTCCCAGAACACGTTCACCACCGATGCAAGCCATTTTGGAAACACCACCCTACCCACCACCTTCCTTGGAAACTTTGATCGCTCAGAAAGCCGTTCTCAGCCGTCTTCAACAAATTCCGATGAACCCTGGACCCATGAATTCTTCTCAAAGCTACCGTAAGAACACGACCAAAGCTACTGTCTGCGTTTTCTGTCGAAATAATGGTGAATCACGAGAATTCTACAGCTCCCACACATTGAAAGATAGCGAAGGTAATACTTCTTGCCCGATTTTGAGAGCTTACACTTGCCCACTTTGCAAAGCAAATGGTGACAGCAGCCATACAGTGAAATACTGTCCAAAGTACACTCCAAAAGTTAAAGCTGAAAAGCTGCTCCATTTAAATTTAGGTTTACACCAATTATAAGTTTTTTAATCGACAAAAATTGCCTTGAATTTTTTTTAAATTTTTATCTTCAAATTGTTTATATTTAATTGGTTGATGTAGATTTTTTTTAAGTTTTGAATTTTGCAGCAAGTGCTCCTTTTAGTATGGTATATTTAGTCTTAAGCCCGTCTAAAGCGCTCAACTTAAGTAATAGTCTTGAAAATGTTTAGCTTCTCAAAAATTTTAAAGCTTTCTGGAAAGAATTTTGAACGATCTTCGTATTGTCATTTTAAAGCGATTTAAAAATTTTCGGCAGATTTTCATTTAATCAAAGAAACTAACTTTTTCTTGTTTTACATCTCAAAAGAGTCTAAAAAGCGCACACATTGCTTGCTAGACCTTTCTCTCGGGATCTCAATGACATTTTAGAAAGTTTCTTGTTTACATTAGGTGAAGTGATACTCAATTAAGTAGTTTGTTTTAATTACAAACTTTGTGTTAGGGAATCACCCTTTTCACTCATTCAAGAAAGTTTGTTATTTTTACAATTTCTTTGCGGTTTTCCTCAAATTCTGCGACTTCGTTCTTGCTTTCTTGTTCATGTTTTTGCGAGCTCAATATTAATAGTAGTCCCTGGGAAATCAATCGATATACATTGTCTTGAATTCTGTTTGTGTTTGTCTTGAATTTCAAACATGGTTTTCCCTTGCACTCTTTTAGTTCGTTCATTCTGACATTTGTTTTCAATTATTTTTTAATGGTTATATACAAGAATATTTTATTCGAAAATTTTTCAAATTATTAATCATATATATTTAGGAGAAAATAGAAATTTTATATAGTTATGTCAACCCCCATTGTCCCCCTCCACTCCAAATCCTCACTTTTTTCCTTGTTACCTCATCCTATCCCTCTCTACCCTTGTTACCCTTGATTTTGCTCTCAATTCCCTGCCCTTAAATCCCTCAAATTTATTTACTAGAGAAAAAATTATGCACGAATATGTGAATTTTGTTAATATTGAATTTTATGTTACATTTTTTGTGTACAGTTGTATTTGTTTAAAAAGATAGATCTTATAAATTTTAGAGATAAAAATCATAAATTTAATTTTTTTTGCCACCAATCTTAGTTTATAAAATTTTATTCTGAGAAAGCTTTGATTGTACAAAATGTTTTTATTTTATTTTTTTGCTCTCAATGGGTGTAAAATCGAAACATAGAAATTTTTAACCATGAAATTGACAATTTAATTATTTTTGCCCCATTGAGAGTAATTAATGCTTTTGGTGTTTATAATAATGATAATCAATTTTAATTATAATAGTGTTCTATAATAAGAAATATTCAAAAAATCTTTGCAAATTAACTGATGTCCCGTTCCTTCTTTTTTTCTTGTATTCTTTTTAAAATACAGTAATTATTAAGAAAATGTTACCAGAAACACTTTCTCAGAAAAGAAATTTCGGCAAATTAAAATGATCGAATAGAAAAAAATTTAACATCGTTTGAACAACCTGAAAAATTTTGGAAGAAAAAAGAATACTATGACACACTTGAATAACCTGGAAATTTAGAAATATTTGATCTAAAAATGATTGCTTCGACTGACAATCATATAGTTTGGTTTTTTTTAAAAGTTCTCTCCCGCCAAAAAAAGAGAATAATTTGAGGTTGAAAGTGCAAAAAAATAACTCAAATTTACTGGTTCTTATGAGACGAAGGAGTGTACTGGAGAATAGCCATATCCTGGAATTTGACAGATATTTAAGTGCATTTTTGGGGCGTCGAGGACCCTTCTAAATTTAAAGGTATGAAACGTCGGCTGAGCGAGAGATGTTTTTGCAAAGTACGAACAGGAGCCCTACTTGTGAAACGTCCCAGCGGGCACACAACGTTGTTTCAACGTCCCAATAACGTTCTGAACCTGAAGCAACGTTCCGTGCCAACTGAAGTTTTAATGTCCTGAAAGTTGGTGAGGCGGCAAAAGTAATGCCTCGTAATCATGTTTTCAATGTTCAAGGTGAATTTCAACCTCGTTCTCAAGGCTCATCGCGCGCCTTTTGACGTTTTCGATATGGCTGGAGATATAGCCCTGTAACTGGCTGCGTCAGTTCCCCAAGAATCCTGGGGAACTATTACGTAATGCCTTTTGCTTCAAATTATAGCAGTTAGCTTATAGGTGACAGATTGACGTTCGATTGAAACAATGCAATGCCATCTGTCTTTAATAACCAATATGATGAAAGCCAACAACTTGATCATCGATTATGAAATCAAAAAGTAGCCAGTTGGTGGGGTATTGTTTGAGGCGCCATACAAAAAAAGTCGAAAAGCGCAATGGATACCCTGGGGACGAGGTTGGGTGAATTTATCCAACCGCTTAAATTTTTTTTCTTCCTTCTATTCCTTTTTATGCTTCCTCTTTTCCTTCCTTATTTTTGCAACATTTTGATTTTACGATTTTACATACAATTTACTTATGTTGCAGAAATATCGGTAAAATTCAACCTCGATTCCAGGGCACGGTCGGCGGGTGCGCGGGAAAATGATGAGATGCAAATAGGCTATCTGGTAATCATATCTAATGTCAGAAAGCTTATCGCCCTGGGTACGAGGTTGGGTAAAATTACCTTGCTTGTCCCCAGAAGGTAGGTTTTTTTAGTGGGGAGATTCGAAAAAAATGGAAACACTTTCCATAAAATCAAAACTTTTGAAAGAGATTGGTGATTGGTCTATTTATCTGGCGCGTTTTGTGTACTATGAGGTTTATCTTACCAAATTCTATTGGATTCCCAGCTGGTACACAACGTTCTTACGTTGAAACAATATTGTTTGGACGTCAAAACAACGTTCCGTGTCTGTTGGATTGGTCAACCAATCAAACACTTTTGAAATTATCCAATTAGCAACGAATTTGTAAAAAACTTACGAAAAGGTCTAAAATTTAAAGTGAAACTCAAACACATTTCTTTTGCGCGCCGAAAACTGTTTGGGTTGTTTATGGTTTCAGACGAAGTTTTGAGAACAAAACCATAAACATTTTTGAACTTTTCTGTTCTTTTTGTTTACCATTTTTACGTTCGTTTTTCTGCTTGTTTTACGACCAAACAAAAAAACGCGCCTAAAAGAGTTCGCTTTAAATATATTTGCAAAATACTGTAAAATGTTTCCAATAGAAGCAGAAAAGCGAATAAAAGCAAAACAACAGAAAACCCATTCGGTAAAATATGGGTAAAATATAATTCCCAACTTAATAATAAGAATAATTTTATAAGTTAAGAGTAAAATACGAACAAAATAAGAACAATTTGAGGCTGAAAGTGCAAAAAAATAAAAACACTTTGAGCCTCAACTCAAATTTACTGGTTCTTATAAAAAAAGAGTGTAAAGCAACACTGAATTGGTCAGGGTTACGATTTTGGGGAAAAAATTGGCACACCCCATATAATCATAAGTATCCCCATAGGGTCCATTTTGGTGGATCATAAGGTCAGTACACCCCTCCACCCCCCCCCCCCCCCCGGCTCATATACGGAAACACTTTATAGGTATTTCTCTCTTCTTCGTATATTCATCATTGTTCAACAGTGTCAGTTGTCTGGAGCTAAGAGACTCGTGTCGTGGGTGAAAAGGCGACACTAGAACACAGCAGCACACTATGAGTTGCTTTCAAAAAACGTCTGATAGTGAAGACTGTATATAAATCCAATTCGAAAATAATCCCTGCAGAGTAGTTACGCACGTATAGCTTTTGTTGCATCAAATTCCAATGTTTACAAAATTACAGAATGTGTATCGCCATTCATTTATTTGATATTGCCATTCTTTTTATTATGCGTTCATTTCCGCAGAGGGTCTGTCCTGAAAAGGTAGTTTTACCGCACCACAATCTCTTGACTATAGCTCAAAACCACCTCACTTTAAGGCATATGAAACGAATGCTTTTAGAAAGAGTATGAAAAGAGCTTTCTAATGGTACCAAAAACTTTGTCTAATTCTCATGCTACATGCCATTTGAAGTTTGAATTTTCTGTAAAAAATTGTGAAAGTTTTTCACTTTTGAAAAAAGTACTGCGGTGTCAAAGGGTTAAGGCGGCAGCAAAAACAATAATTTTCTGCACTTCTGCTCCGCAGAGACTAATTCACGGGAAAATTAAGGCAAAAACAGACAATCTGCACAGAGTAGACAAACGAACGTGAGGTATACTTTAGCACAGTAGAGTGTGTGGGACCGAAGCCAAAACAGGAACGAGATAACCTGAACGGCGCTAGCACTTTATTAGCAGCAAAAGGTTTCTGACTTTCTGTTCCATAACAAAGCTGCCTGACTGAAAGAAGTACTTCAACTTTAGAACCGTTCTGACGTTGAAACAACGTTGTTTGGACGTTAAAACATCGCGTTCCGTACTTAACGGGTTACATTCTAAACCATTTACAAGTCATGTCATTGAATTCGAGATTTAATTGACAACCTCATTTAAACCTCCTACAAGACGGTTTATGATTGGTCGATACCTTAGAGTGCATACATTTTTCAACCAATCAAATGAGACTTTGGTTGAAAAATCTAATTTTATTTTAGATGTAAGCCATGCTCTATTCTAATTGGATTTTAGTAATTGATGAAAATGTGAAAATCAGTTTTTGACAGCTTGCAAATGGTTTTTAATTTAGGCTTTGTAGAAATTTTAATGGATCTATCAACTCTATCAAAAATAGGGAAGTCAAAAACGTCTGTCCTAGATTTTGAGATTAAATTTAAGAACTTATAACGTTATCTAAGCCTTTTTTGCTTTTTTTCAAGGCATTTACATTGCGTAATACGAATCAGCTAGTCACCACATGATATGCATAAGTTAGCATTACGTCATTTTTTCTAACGGAAACACCCAGAATAGAGGGCAAATTCCGGATGCTAACTTGCGCATATCATGAATACTGTCGAAGCTCTAATTAGCGGACACCATCGGGAATTCCGCTAATTGGAGCTGTCCGCCTTTTGGAACGTTTGGCAATATAAGCTCTAAATTCGGGGGAAAAAAATCTGTCCGCTAATCAGAGCTGTCCGCCTTTCGGGGTGTCCGCTAATTGGAGCTTCGACTGTACACCCTACTAGCAATAAGCCGTGGCCAAAAACCTAAGGTTAACAATTAACTTTTTCAATATACTTAAAAGACAGCGAACAGAAAAACAAGCCCATTTAAAGTCGTTTCAGCACCTTAGAATTGCAAAAGATTTCTGGCCTCCCTCAGTGCCAACCCTGGTGTCGCTTCAGGTTGACTCTAACCTAAGTTATCACTTTATTTGGCCCTCTCACTTTCAATATGGTAGCGTTAGCCCTGTACGCGAGCATGGCTGCGTCTTGCGTACTATACATATGGCGCACGCAAATTGGAGCGCACCCTCTCTACAGAAATGCAATTTTGAAACACTCGCCGCTGCTCTGGGTTGTGGATTAAAATTGGCGCTGTGTGCCGCTGTGGTTAAATTAATTTAACCTCGCATGTATGTCTGCTTCCCAATTGTGAGAAGAGAAATGCATAGCAGGAACGCGAGTATCAATTTATTAATATCATAGCATAGATCAAAGAGTCGCAAAAGCTCACTTACGTAAAACACTGTCTGACGAAAACTCCATGACTTTCACTCTCTGTTACCACCCTCGACAGACACATAGATACACAACGTTTATTAAACGTCCAAATAACATTCGGACGTTACAATAACCGAGGGGTAAATCACTAAAAATTTGGTGTACGAGATTTAGATTTTTTTTTGATTTTTGATTTAGATTTGATTTTTTTTTAATTATTGATTTAGATTTGATTTTTTTTTTATTTGTCAAAAAGGTGTACGTGATTTTTTTTAGTGATTTACCCCTCGACAATAACGTTGTTTGTTAGACGTTAAAACAACGTTCTGTACCTGCTGAGAAACTATATATCGTATGCTATGGTATATATTCGTATATATATATATATTAATACAGTGGAATGTCTCAAACTAACATAATATTGACGTTTAAAGGATGTCAGGGATAAAGTGAAAGCATGTGGGGATTTAAACAATTTTACCAGAAAGTTAAGCAAAATCGAAAAATTGGATTTAAAGTGAAAATTTAATATCTTTTTATTACTTACAATACAAAAGCAGGTAATTTCTGTCATTTATTATAAAGTTCATTTTTATGATGATGAGTTTTATGAAATGGATTTTTCTCTGTTTTCTTATAGGGGACGCCGTAATAACAAAAAAGCAGTAATCCCATTAAATCGATATATTTTTCCTTATTTTCTTTTCAAAGCTTTCTTTTTTCGTAAAGTCGATTTTCGGATTGAAACAGCATGTCTTCTTTATTGATAAAAATTATGTTGCTCTTTTCAAGTCTCAAAGGCTCAAAGTGTTTTGTTTCGAAATTTGCTACAGCAGCTAACCAACGCACGACCGTGGGATAAATTCCATAAATTTACCCGAGAAAAAATAGATAAAAAATCATAAAAAACCATCACGTCAAAATTTTTAAAAATTAAAAAAGAACTACCAGTGGATACCCCTCAAAACCACCAGACATGATTTAACATTTTTTCTTACTACCAACCCCTTATAAATGTACTAAATTAATACCTAATTTTACGACTTCCAATGAAATAAAAGTAGCGATTTTGAAAATTTAAACCTCTAGATAGTCTAAAAACGCATCAAAAATAGCTCAATAGTTGTAAAATACAGTAGGAAGAAAAAAATATTATTAAATTCGGTTTTTCTAGAAAACAACTTTTGAAAAAATTATTAGAAGAGGTGGGCAAAGCTCATATAAATGGTTATTCAAAAAAATAGAGATGACGCGTTCTTAAGAAAAAGGTAATAAAAGTCAGTCTCCGAATGGTTAGGACCACTTCAATGAAGAAAGTTCTTGTAAAATGCTCAACTTGACCCTACGATTTTTGTAAGGCACGTGACCATGTAAAAAACGTCGAAATGCGCACAAAGAGCCCTGGAAACGAGATTGAGGATTTAGTTCTTTAAAAGCTGATTTTGAAAACATTGTTGTAAAGAAAGAAAAACGAAATCGAAGAAGAAGAAAGTGAGTAAAGAAATAAAGAAACTTTATCAAAATATTAGATTTTCAAAAGATGTAAGTAGGGTCTTAACTATGTGTAAAACTACCTTTAAAAAATCCATTCGTGCGTGAGAAAATTTTTGAGCGCCTTTTTTTAAGAATTTTATTTCGGCGCGAGCAGACGTGTAAACGAATGAAAAAAACCCTAAATTTGATTTAAAAATCACTTCCGTTAAAGAGCTGGTTATAAAAGAGACAGACACAATTCGATTTAAGACCTTATCATAACCTTTTAATAAAAATGAAATTAAGATTCATTTCCGTTTAATCACATTCAACGTCAATCAAAGAAGCTAAACCAGGAAGAAATGTAAAAGCTTTTTTATCCATAAGAAAATCACAATTTCTTAGCCCTCATAAACCAACTTATAATACGGTATAATATGTTCAAATATCGACAATTTTTTCAACCTTGTACGTGCCATGCAAAATAAGCTTAGGGGGGCGCCTTATTAGGCGGTATAACGTTCACCCACTTGGGGAGGGTGCCGTTCAGTCGCAACTGCAACACAGTTTTACTTTTTACAAAACGAAGCCTACCTTATCGGACAAGGTATTATTTTTACCTTTTTTGTCAAAATCGGTTAAAATGAGAAATTCACTAAAAGTTTTGATAGCAAGGCCACGTTAAGCGAGACAAATCGATCGATGACGGTGAACACCGACCCGCGACCGCGTTGCCCCACAAAATCTAGAACGCTCGATTGGCTATTTGAACGTTCTCGTTCACATTTCACCCTCAATGAAAGCGGACACTTTGATTAACGGACAGCATAAAAAAGCGAATTACGAGGAAAAAGAAAAACCAAGGACAAATCACTACCCACACATCGTGGTTTGCGAGTAGCATATTTTCTGAAGGCAAAAATTCATTAGAGAGCTATCAAAAACGCAACTTCTCTCCCCCTCCCCCATAAGAACATTTCAAGAAAAGTAACTTGCTCTTTACATTAAAAAGTTCACAAAGCCATACTAACAGCCGGAGCTTTTCATATAAATTCGATTTAACCATTTCTAAGATTATGAATGAATGACGTCAGAGAACTCAGGAAGAAGCCTGCTAACCAAACACGAAAATGCAAAAAAAAAAAATCTATTTTGTTCATTTTCTCATCCATCATTATCTACACACACAAACACACACGTTACTCGACAACTTTCGGTTTCTCCACTCAATTAGAAACAGGTGAACCTTTGGCCTGATTCGCAGAACTTTCATTAGCCTGGATATCTGTAAGCCAGCTTCAGTAACTCGGTAAAAAATGACGGCTAAGTTGTGACTGAAATACTGTTATACAGTTATATATTCAGCGCTAACTTAAAAATCGCGGATATAAAAATCATTAAAGCACCGAGAACGCTATATTACTCTAACCTTACATTTGGTGTGAAAAAGAAGTACAATGGGTGACGATCTAAAAATTGGTTTTCATCATAAATTCCCTGTTTTTAGCATAATTTTTGCCCTATTTTAGTATTTTTAACACTAAGTTTAACTTTCAAGCCGCCCGTTATTTCCATCCCCCATTTTATTACCCCCCTAACCTCGTAGTACACAAGGCAAAAAGCTTTCTGAAACTCGAGACGACGATTGGTAAACGTTAGCCGCCCCTCTGTTTCTCATTTTTCTCGCGCGGCCGCCGATGGTTCGTCCTGGAATCGGGGTTGATGATACAATTTGGCACACTAGACAAGGGTATATTTATTTTGTTTTTGTAAGCATTTGAATGATATGTACCTTCAGAGAAAAAACAATTATTATTAAAAGAAAGAGATTCAGTCGCAATAGAATAACTAAATGGCAATGCAATAACGAAGAAAAAATTCTCATTTCTTTCTAATTTGCGGTTGGTATTAAAAGCGACAATATTACAATGAGAGGGGAAAACCCGCAAATCAAATTAGCATTTTACTTATGATCATCTTATGTGGTTTTTTGATACCTCAAATTCTCATCATTGTTAATCGTTTCAAATTAAAAAGTATTATTGAACGCCAAGAAGAGCGCCCTTTCTACACCCTTTCGCCCATCATCTTATGTGATTTTTGATACCTCAAATTCTAATCATTGTAAATCGCTTCAAGATTAAAAGTATTATTGAACGCCAAGAAGAGCACCCTTTCTACACCCTCCCGCCCATCATCTTATGTGGTTTTTTGATACCTCAAATTATCATCAAAGTAAATCGCTTCAAATTAAAGTACAGAGGGTCTATTCTTATTCCCGATTTCAAAATAATAATTTTTCATACTAAATACGCCAAAGTTAATAGCACCTCTCCACCTCAGAGACTTTATCCACAACAAGCACGGAACGTTTTTAACGTTACTTGAACGTGTTGAAACAACGTTGTGTGTCTGCTGGGACGGGAGACACAAGCAACAGAGCATACAGAAGTAACCAAAGAAACACAAGAAAGTAGATTACCATAGAACCTCTTTTTCAGTGTGGCAAAAATCTTATATCATCGATGAAAAATGCAAGGAAGCTTCAGCAAACAAAAAGGTAAAATTTTCACTCTTCCCGCAAAGAGACATTTAGGCATCTCGAAATTACGTATTTTCAATGTTGTTTTGACGTCACATCAGTTGTTGTTTTGACGTCGAGGTGACGTTTTTGTGCTTAGTACTGGAATGATTGATGAACACAGTGTTTCATTAGGCATCTACTTTTCGATTTCCCTGTATTGAAGTAAAAGTACATAAACAACATCCTTTTCCAACGATTCAACCATTTTCGTCTGTTTCACTTGATGAAGGTGATAATCCGCTGTAAGCAACTAAAAAGACGCAACGGCACTGCTTCAATTACCAACAATGCTAGCATCCGTGAAGTAAACAATGTTAGAGTATGGGGCGTTATATCTCTCCAATTGATTGTTAACCAAAATCTTATAAACACTGTTTCATTAGGTATCTTACGGTGAACAATACTACAACCAGCCATCTATAAAGTAAACACAAGGTTACAATGTTACAATCTCATGATTTGACCAAACGTATCATGGTGAACAATATACTTCCGTATTGCAGTAAAGCTAGCTCCAACAAATTCGACTCACAAAACATCGTCTCTCCAATGATTCAACCATTCTCGTCTGCTTCGCTTGCGCTAGATGAACATGAAGAACCGTCTTCGTCGTACGCAACTAAAGATGAAATTGAGGAAATCTTCGTATCAGCTGCAAGAAGAATTTCCGTTTCATCAAATCCCTTATTACTAATGGTTGTAGTATTAGTATCATGTTTGTCAGTTTCGATCCTCTTGGCATCTTTGGTAACGGAAGCTCTACTCGACAAATCCCGAGTATTTTCGTTGTCGTTATCATCAAATGTTTCCTCGTTATTCACACTTTGAGTCGATTTTATGCTTAGTCTTTGGTTTGGAGGTGGTTTAACACACTTTTTATCATTGTCAGTTTTATTTGAAAGTTCAGCTACGTTGAGACTGTCATCTGTTATGATTGTGTCGGTTAGCCTGGATGATTTATTGTCCGTTATGTGAGCCTGCGTATCACTATTCAGAGTTCGAGATTCGGCGTTGATGGGCCTGTCACCTGTTTTGATCATATCAATTAGACTGGATGATTTATTGTCCACTTTGAGAGCCTTTGTACCACTATGGTTAGCAGCATTATCAGGTATAGTGTTTATATGGTCTTCTGTTGACGATCTCTTTCCATTCCTTACAATTCCCAAGGCTTGAGCCTTCAAGTCCCTGTTATATTTTGGTGAAGGTGTAGACTTATGTTTGGACGATGACGAGGGTGACGGTGTGGATAGGGACATACGTTTGGACAATGATGATAAAGGTGACGGTGTGGATAGGTCTTTACTTGATTGGAATTTGCGATCTTTAATACCGAATATGGAAGATTGTTTGATGGAAGCGCGTTGTTGTTTACGAACATGATCTGGACGAGTATCTGAAAATAAAAAACATTTAAAAATCATGGTGCCTTAAAGCTTATTTCACATGCACGTATTTTTTTTACATAAAAGGGCCTCGTAAGAGCTAAAAAAGAACTTCTTTATTCCCCGACTTCAAAAAACAGCACAATTTCCAGGTTATCCATGTTTTCTCTGACAAACAGTCACTGACTGCACTGGCCGAGTGAAAAGATTGTAAATACTGTAATTGTTTTTGTCAGTACAGTGGGGGGATAAAAATGAGACTCGAAATCTAACGAGAATTTGCAAAAATTTGCATTTTTTCCACTGGAGATATCAAAATCTATTTTACATATTCAGTAGGAGTATCAAAATTCCTATATTTTTCAGTTAGTCCCCAACTTCTATGCTAATTTCCCATACCGGGAGGATGCTGCCTATGGAGCTGCCAAATTGAACCCATTGAGTTTTCCGTAGTAAAGTCTCTTAAATGAGTTTGGAGAACGAAGCATCGAGACAAAAATTAGTCTCTTTGGCAGATGAATTATATGCCGGCGACGGTTTTTTAGATCTATTTTTCCAATGGGATTCAACCTGGTCTGTTTTTGGGGTTGTCTTGGCTAAAAAAGACACACACCATTCTTAACCCAATAGATCAGTAGGCACGGAACGTTGTTTTGACGTCGCAACAACGTTATTTGGACGTTGAAGCAACGTTCCGTGCCTGCTGGGAACAATCGAACACACACACACACCTTCTCCGTATCGCATTCGCTTCGATTTCATGACGTCATCTTCGTGTTCATCTTGCAAAACGAAATCTTCAGGTAGACCTTTGTTGGCTATGAACGAGCTGTTCGAGTCCTAGAAAAGATATGAAGGATAAAAAGCTAGAAAGCAATCGCCCCGGTAAGCGAGAGGTCGTGGGTTCATTTCCCACTCGATTTGTTATCTTTGAGAAAACTGAGAAGTACATTAGCATAGAATCTGTCGATTCATAGATAGATAGGCCCTCCCCATGGGGGAATGGGTTCTACTCCTTTCGAAGTAGGGATTCCTCTTTTTCAAGTAGAAATCATAGCGCTCTCCAGAAATCGCTGGCTCTGTGCACGCATCACTAAGATACCATGGTACATAGTAGTGACACTCGAACTACGCGGTAGAGCAAGTTGCTCTCGCAGGCGTAGAACCTCATGAGTGCCACCACATACCACGATGTCTGGCATATCTACCCACACTCTTGTGTCAGAGTTGTTATACACAATTTCCCTTACATGGTATTGGTTGACTTGGGCGAAGGTGCGATCACTTGCCAAGTGAACCGTAGTAACACAGTGGGAATCGAACTCGGGAGTCCTGGACGAATCCACCATTTTGGAGTGAGAATCTGAAGACCAAGAATGTCCAGGGGGGGGGGGTAAGAATTTGAGGACCAAGGATATCCAGGGAGTTCAAATCTAGATGTTTACATTTTCCCGACCTTCAGAGCTTTAGCGTGTCGGAAGAAAATTTAGTACCAGATAAATTTACATCATTATTAGTCATTATTAGATGCTAGGTAGAATAGCGTATGATATAGATATAGGTTTCGTGCAAATCACACTTAAACTAAAAAAGCTATTAAGATACTACATCACGAAACGCGCGCGCGAGGGAAGAAAAAAATGACCCGAACATAAAAAAAAACGCGGTCAAAATTTCTCACAAAAAGAAAAAAAAGTGAAAAATGAATATTAGCACGGAACGTTGTTTTAACGTCCAAACGACGTTGATTCAATAACGTCAGAACGTTATTTGGACGTTGAAAAAGTGTCTTGTGTCTACTGGGAAAAATAAATACTAGCGCGGGTCTTTGAATCATTATAAAGCAAAAAATCGATGACGTCATGATATAAGAATGCGGCACGCTAGGTTCCGTGCCTTCTAAATATAGACTTTTAATGTGTTTTTATGTAATTAGAATTCCTTAAGCGATTTGAGCAGATATGTTATATAGAATGTTGTTTTAACGTCCAGCCAACGTTATTGTAATGTCGGAATGGTAACAACGTTGATATAACGTTGTGTGGTGTGTCTGCTGGGTTATGAGCAATGAGCGTGTTCTAGTGTTCCAAAATGCCACATTGTATACAAAAGAATCACGAAAAAAATGTTACCCAGTGTTGCCCAGTACAGACACTAGAACACGCTCATTTCTCACGACCCAGCAGACACACAAAGTTATTTCAATGTTATTTCAACGTCCAAATTACCATTCCGACATTACTCAGCAGACATCAACGTTGTTACCATTCCGACATTACAATAACGTTGGCTGGACGTTAAACAACGTTCTATATAACATGTCTGCTCAAATCGCTTAAGGAATTCTAATTACATAAAAGACACATTAAAAGTCCCAGTATGGACACGAAGCGTCGTTTTAACGTCCAAACAACGCTGTTTCAACGTCGGAACGTTATTTGAACCGTTCTGTGTTTCTGATGGGTCTTGTTGTGAATAATCGTTTTTAACTTAGAACATCAAAGATTTTAAAATCAAGCCTTGAAATGTTTTTACTCGAGGGAGTCGATATTTAACAAGGAAAGCAAAGTACATAGTTTAGGCGTTTGTACTGTAGGTTTTATACACCTTTCTTTGAGTTGACCTCCGCGCGTGGGGTTTTTGACCGGCCGTCGTGCCCGTCAGAACCCCGCGCGGGCGGTTAGCATGAAATTTTCTGATCTTAAAACACGCAAGTCGCAAAATGAAATTTCTTTCAATAAAAACCTCTTCTCTTGAATAGAAGCCAGCAGACGACACAATCGCCGATCAATTCGCGATTCAAGAGTTTCAAAATAGGAAAATTCGAGGAATTTAATTTCGCGATTTATGGGGTTACGAGGGAGTAAATAAAATATAGGTATCATGAATTGAGAGGGTCGATTGTATACAACCGTGATGACGTGAGCAGGTAACCTGTTGACTATTTATTTTTTACAAACTCAACTTCCTGTTAAAAGCACCTCATTTTCCGCGCCGATATCATAACGCGGTTTGGACTCGGGCCATCTGGTCATTCCCATGTTAAAGCGCCTTTTTAGAAAAAAATAAATCTTGACAAAATTCATGTTCGAACACGTCCTTTTGAAATCCGTTATTTTCTATACAAATAAAGAAACCACGAAGTTATTTCTGTGTCGGTTATTTTGCTTTTTAGTTCCTTCTTGCTGTTTGCTTGAAAGATTCTTTACTATCCTTCTCTACACTTCTTCCTTCCTTGAAGAAGAAGGCTGACATTTTAAGGCCAAAATGAACAAAATCACACTTAAAGGGACCCCCTAAAACCTGACATCTTCGCACGTATTTATTTTGAGTGATGTATAGATTAGGCTAGATTAAATAGTGATTATTTTAACAATCACGGCAAAAGGTCTGCGATGTTTAGACTAAAGAATTTTGGACGAGACCACTCGAACGAAGCATCGAGACAAAAAAAATTGTCTCTTTTATTCAAGCAGTTTTTAGAGACTTTTGTATTAAAGAACGACGCGGTCTCAATTTGGCAGATGAATTATATGATAGCACCTCCTCGAGTATGTGTTACCAAAAATTTTGATAGGTCAAGAGGAGACAACCCTACTACAACCCCCCGGTTCAATGATTATATAGGTTCCATGTCATAAAAATATATGTTCGATTTAACCTCTGTGACTTTCGGAGTAACATTTGAGCTTTGTGGTTTCCAATAAGGGCGCATGTTTTTCATCTGCCAAATTTGAGACCACGTCGTTCTTTAGTACAAAAGTCTCTAAAAATGGTTTGGATAAAACAGACAAGTTTTTGTCTCGATGTTTCGTTCTCCAAACTCGTTTAAGAGACTTTACTACGGAAAATTTGAGCGGTCTCGTCCAAAATTCTTTAGTATAAACATCGCTTGAATAAAAGAGACAAATCTTTGTCTCGATGCTTCGTTCTCCAAACTCATTTAAGAGACTTTACTACGGAAAACTTCAATGAGCTCAATTTGGCAGCATGACGCGGAACGTATTTTCAACGATGAAAAGGCTCTTCTAACGCCAGGACGTTATTTGTGGACGTTGAAACAATGTTGGAATAATGTTGTGTGTCTGATGGGTATTATGCTCAATATAAACAGGTTGGAATGAAATCAGTACCAGTGTTTACTTGACTCCACCTTGCCTGGTTGACCTACTATATATCACCTTAGTCGCCCTTTAATGGGCTTTCCAGAAAACTATTGAGGATATAGGATGTCCAAGGGGTCCAGAGGTAAGGATTTGAAGACCAAGGATATCCAGGGGGGTCGAAATTTCCGGCACGGATATCCAGGGGGCTGGTGTCGACATCCTCAACAGGGGGTACGGCTAAAATGCGACTCTAAATGTTTGTAATTTAATTTATTTAATGTCTTTTTTATTTACAGTTAAAGAAAATATAAAACAATAATTACAATACAACAAATTGACAATGGATTTATTTAGTGACTTTAACGATCAAAAGTGGGACAACAAAGGTACTGCTCCAGAAAATATCAAGAGCTTAGGTCAGTAATATACATAAATGAGGAAAGCTTAACTCGACCTTTTGCCTATACCAGCCAACCCTGATTTTTCTTACTTCGTGCAGTACCGTCTGTATATCAAAAGATCTGCGAAGGTCTGGTTTAGGCCTGTAGTAGACTATAAATCGTCTGGGTATATAACGCTCTCCACCATTCTTACGCCCGAGAATGGGGCGCTCGTTTCACTTAAAAGATTGCCTGAGCATTAGAGTGTGCAGATCTTTGGATCTGTGTCGTTGTCGTTCATGGCGTTCTTTAGTATAAAAGTCTTTAAAAATCACTTGAATAGAAGAGGCAAATTTTTGTCTCGATGCTTCGTTAGAAAAGTGTTGTAGTTCTTCGTAGATTCCCCTTTAGGATCCCCAACACCACCCCATGGTATTGTGGGTAACCACCCTGCCGACTGGAGGTTGCTCAAAGCATGGTTTTCTTCAAAAGGTAGTTAGATATTTTACAACAGAAATTTTGAAAGGTTCTCTGGACACACTTAACCCAGTAGACAAAAAACATTTTTTCTTTCAACGTTAACGTTGAAAGAAAACGTCTTGTTTCTGCTGGTAAAGGTCGACCTTGTAGGTTCTTTTCGTTGAGTTTAAGAAGGCTCAGATGGACTTACAGTAATTAAAAGTTTATGATAAGAGGGTTTCGATTTAACTAACCCCTATTTATCCTATTTAATCTACGCAGCAAGCCCACTACGGTACATAGATTACATGAGTAATGTAATGTAATGAGCCTTCAAAAATGATTGACAATAACGTTTATCACGAAAGGATTGGCTCTTACAAGAGCTTAAAAATGATACAAGTTTTTTTATAAGAACATTAAAATTCGATGAAGCCTTCTAATGTTCTTAGCTTTTTTTGGTTTCAAGCCTTTTTCATGTGTACATAATCAAAAATGAAAAGATTTTCTTGTTTCTTTACTCTTGATTCTCCAAAGCCTCCAAATGTTCTTAATATGTGCTTAATTTTTTGACCTCGAAGCTTTATGTTCTTATATGCTTTGTCGGGATTAATAAACTTTTCTTGTTTAATTCCTGGGATGAGCATCAAAACGCATGATGATTTGTCTTTAAGGTATGATAAACCCCTTTAAGACATGTCGCAACACATCAATCAAAATATTAACCGTCATCTTGGCGTCATAACAACGTCATTTCAATGTCAAAACTAGATCTTATACCCATCAAGCAGACAAAACACTTTTTTTGAACGTCTTTTCAGCGTTTTTAAAACATATGGAAGAACGTTGAAACAACAATGAAAAAACGTGTTATGATTATGTTGGGCAGCCCAATACAAAAAAGAAATTTTTAGAGACTTTTGTACTAAAGACTTCACCATGTCGTTACATGGTCTCAATTTGGCAACACCGTAACCTCTGTAACAATCTTATCTACAATAGCTGTCTACTCATTTCCGTTTTATGGACGTTTAAACAACGTTGACAACACGCCATTTGACTGCGATAAACTCAATCACAAGACTAAGAGAAAATGCAGCAGGCACACAACAGATTTTCCTCTATAAAATGTAACATTTTCGTGAAAAAAATCGCCTTTTAAAAATTTGTATTTTTACTTGGTGTATTATTTTTTTTCTTTTACGCATGCGCAGAAGGGTATTTTTACTTGTTGTATCATTTCTTTATTTTACGTACGCGCAGAAGGATATTGCAACCTTGATATTATGCGTGCAAATCTTGGTTTTATTTTTACTTGTTGTATAATTTTTTCTTTAACGCATGCGTAGAAGGATATTGCAACCTTGATATTATGCGTGGAAATCTTTGTTGTATTATACTTGTTGTATCATTTCTTTCTTTTACGCATGCGCAGAAGGATATTGCAACCATGATATTATGCGTGGAAATCAAGAAGAGGAGATTGGGGAAAAGGTTTTCCATTACTATATGACTGACGCTGCCGGTGAGCCCGTATCAGCTAAATTATTTGGAGCATCTCGGAACCCATTGAAAAGTATCGGCCATTGTGGAATGAAGGTAAAATTTCAATTCCTATTCAATTCCACACATGACGTTGTTCCAACGTTGTTTCAACGTTGTTTCAACATTCTTTCAACGTCCAAATAACATTCTGGCGTTGAAACAACGTTGTTAGGACGTTGAAACCTACTGGTCTGTATCTCTCAACATTTTGGTCGCATTCGTGTTCACCCGTGTTTACGCCCATCTCTCGGTAACAATTGATCTAACTAAAGGCGGGTGTGTAATTCTACATTCAAAGTTTCTCTTTCATATCTCTTTCATATCTTGAAGATGATTGGGTGGAGATTAAACAATGTTATTTGGATAGTTTAGAGAAAGAGTTAAAAGGACTTTAGAAGCGTATAATAACAAATAACATTATTTCTTTTTCAAATCTGTAGATCATAACAAAGAACTATCAACCTCTGGTTGTCGGTGTTATCGTTGAAGATGATTGGGTTGAGATTAAACAAAGTTATTTGGATAGTTTAGATGTGCACGGTGAACCACCAAAGAAACCTGAAGTAGTCGACATGAACGAAGGTAAAATATTACTCAAGTTTTCCGTAGGAAAATCTCTTAAACGAGTTTGGAGAATAAAACATCGAGACAACTAATGAAGGTAAACATGTAATTAAATCTTCCAATTTGAGACCATGTTGTTTTTTACTACAATAAAAGTCTCTAAAAGTCGCTTGAATAAAAGAGACAAATGTTGAAAAATTCTCGATGCTTCGTTCTACAAACTCGTTTAAGAGGTTTTACTACTGAATATTACTGTACCCATATTTTCCTAGGATTTGTGTTTTTCCTCTTAACTGGTTAGTGGGGTTGGAAGCTCCCAATAAAGCATTAAAAAAAAACAAATTTTGTGGCCCCCAGTGGAAACAACCTCTATACTGCCTAAACGTTGCGAGGTTTTCCGGGCTAGCCACTTGAAATATATACTATTATTATTATCATGTTTATTTAACAATAAAACAATAGAAACTCCTTCGAGAAAAATAGAAAAACCTCCAATCCCAGGCCAGTGAAAAACTTTACCCCCGTCGGGATAAGAACGTCATGGGATCGATCGTTTATACTAATTACTATCTTCTTTCCATCTTTTTTATAGTTCTTGGATTGGTAGCAGATTTAGATCATGATATATGGTGTAATAAGGGCGATCCACCACGACAAAAAAGTAAACTAGGTAAGATAGTATACCTTATCGGACAAAACATTGTCGGACAAATTTTTCGTCAGACTAATTTATTCATCGGACATCATTTTCATTACCCATAATCATCTTCGTCACTTTTGTCCAAAAAAACGCAAATTTTAGCCTAAAAACCAGGTGCACTGTAAGGGTATTAAATTTGAGAGAATTTAGAAATTATTTGCTAAAACTGGGGGAAAATAGTAAGGGTCGGTTTCCGGCAACTTTTCACTCTGTACTGTATCCCAGTGGTTACAGAATATCCTGTACATCCAGACAAGGTCCATATTTGACGAGAAGGTCTGAATTTCAAATCCAACCGCACGGTAGTTTTCTTCATATCCCCTTTGTTGCCATGGTAACACGGTTGTGTAGCAACTAGTCAAAATATTTGGTTTTTGAAAATAATAATAATTACCAAAGCACTTCCTTATCGGACAAAAGCGACACATTTTTTTGAAAGTGCGGTCAAACTTTGTCCAAACAATAATTTTGTCCGACAAGTTATATGGAGACTTTTTTTTACTTTTTAAGGATATATATACGTCAGTGTCGTAAGACCTACAGATAAAGGAAACAATACATTCGATTATCAACTGAGCGACGATCAGAACGGCAGAGGTTTGAGCGCAACTCTCTCAGGGTGCAGGCGTAACCCTTTACGTGATGTCGTAAATTGTCACATGAAAATTGTCGATAATCAAATCAAAGGAATCATTGTCGAAGACGATTGGGTGGAAGTTAAATAAACCACCCATTGTTTCGACACCATGTTTCTTTTTCCAAACTTGCTGTTCTTTGGGGAAATTTATTTTGTGGAATGGTTTTCTTTCACTACCCAGCTGCAGGCACAGAAAATTTTTCCACCATTGTTTCAACAGAAAAATAACGCGTTCTGACGAATTGAAACGACGTTGTTTGGAAATCATGGCGAAATCATCTATAGATATAATAAACGAAAAGGGAATCGGAATCCGGGAATATATTTCGATTACAGAACTCTAGAAAGCAGAAAGAAGTGGTTGTCTCTAATTTTTAGTTCACTGGGGAATTTAATTTGAAGGGAATTGGGGAAATGAATTTCATGTATAAAATTTGTAAATTTTTTTTGTTAAAATTATTTTATTTTTTATTTTGTTTTTCCTTTTTGATACGAACAATCTTCCATTATCTATTGAAGTTTTATTGTTTGTTTTTTCAAATTGGAAATAACCTAAAATTGTAATAAAAGTTAAATATTTTAACTGTGAAGTTAACCTAATCTTCTACAAAAAATACTGCAAACAGAAGCCGTGTTATATTTTAATAAATTTTCTTCATAAAGTGAACACGTTAATTGTTAGACAAATTCGTGTCGAAGACATAGTTTTCTTTTCAGATTCTTTTATTTTTCTTGGTAAAAATTTAAGGATAAATTATCTTTTGCTACTTCTGTTTGTTAGGGTAGGGCTTTTATTTGTATCTATTTTTTACTTTATTATCTCGATGTTTTATTCTCCAAACTCGTTTAAGAGATTTTCCTACTGCTTTTTTGTCTGATCAGGAGAGTAACTAATTTCCATAAAAGGTAAAAGGAGAACTATTGCACTCTCCTCCATTGGTTACCTCTGTATCCGAGCCTGTTTTACTTCTTATTTTTTGTGTCAACAAACAAA
Source organism: Tiaropsis multicirrata (assembly GCA_032270745.1). Taxonomy (NCBI): domain Eukaryota; kingdom Metazoa; phylum Cnidaria; class Hydrozoa; order Leptothecata; family Tiaropsidae; genus Tiaropsis; species Tiaropsis multicirrata. The sequence continues at coordinate 11,006 of JAUJPO010028897.1, read as the reverse complement.
CTCTACCATATATTATTTAGTATTTTAATAATTGTTTTTGAATATAATACAAAAAGAATACCTATATTGTAATACCATAGAATTGTTTATTATGTGAATTAATAACTGCAATATAATACATATCTTATAAAAACATCTTAATTTCAATTTTGTATTTTTTTCATGAGAAAACTGCAGAGGCGGACACATAGTTCTCAAAATATTTGGGTGGAGAGGGTTGCTTTCACTGGGCGGAGGAAGAGATTTCCAATAGTGAAAATATACTGACCTTATGGTCCGACGGTGGTGTGCCGCTGGGTTATACATGGGATAGATTTTGGCGATTTCGTGAAAAAAGGGACCCTGAATGGAATTCAAATTCAAATTACGAGGGAGGGATTTCTTCAATTCTCGTGTTTTTGCGACCCTACTAGGGATTGTCGAAAGCCAAAAAAGGTTTAGAAATCTCTCTCATTGATGATAAACCAGCGCTTAGACACAAGACGTTTTTTCAACGTTAAAACATCGTAAAGACGTCAAAACAACGTTGTGTTTGTTAAGAAATAAAATTTTGGAAATTTACCTCATCATTAAAAAAGCGATTAAATTATCGAAATTTTCCCTTTAACTTTAAAACCGTCCGCTTATTTTATTTGGATTGGTTTATGTACTTAACTACTACACTTATTTATAGGAACAACGTATAAGAACACAAGGCTTCGAGGTCAAGAAAATAAGAACATGTTAAGAACATTTGGAGGCTTTGGAGAATCATAATAGAAATAAGAACATTTTTTTATTATGTACACATGAATTAAGACTTAATTAAGAACATTTTAAGGCAAAAATGTTGAGAACACTAGAAAGCTTCTTCGAATTTTAATGTCCTTATAAAAAAACGTGTACGCAATTATATGCTTCGATTTCACGTATCCCTATCAGCGGCGGATTCAGACCACGTTCTAACACGGCGCACGACGTGATTGAATTTTGTCATAAAGTTAAAATGAAATATGATTAATAGTTTTAATTTCACTTCTCCTTTCAATGACAAAGGCGAAATTATTTCAATACACAAACCAATCAAAAATGTGATAATTGTCATTCAATTAATTTCTTAAATTCCTAACACCTTTCCAGGATATTGTGTTAAATGGTATTGCTCAAAGCCCCTTCGACGTGGTTCGACGTGTTCCGACGATTTATGACCTCAAAACCTTTTCATTTCCTTTCCTCTCATTGGTTGAAATGCTCGACGGGTTGAACTGTTTCGACGTAGCTGGTGGCCCATTCATGTCAACTGTACGTTTTAGGCGCCACCGTAGCTTCTTTTTTCACATTGGCGCACACATCTCTGCGCACCGAAATAAAAAAAAGACTCATTGTGAAGAGAGTTAGAAATGAGTTAATTGATTTCAAGAATTTATTTTGATGGTCTGATTGGGGTTGGTTGGTATTATTTATTTGGAAATAAAGAGAAAAAAACACTTTTGTAATGGGTGTCCGGAAAAGAAATTTTCCGACGTGGTTGTGAAAAATCCTAGATCCGCCCCTGCCTATTGTCTCATTTTTGAAGTAATTTGACAGGTGTATCTGTTGCGTCTGATTGAATTGACCTTTATGATGACAGCTAAGCTCGTTAACGTTTATTTTTGTTATGATAGCCTTTGTATGTGTGTGGCACACTTGTGGGCAGATAGCAAAATGCTTAAATGGCGTTTTATTTTATTTTTGCATTTGCAAGAAATCATTTATGTGAACTAAAGTGAAAATTTGGAAGTCTTTTAGATTTTTATGGATCTTTTGATTGCTATACTGAGGATTTCTTTGGTCTGTAACCCCTAAACTGCAATGGTTGAAGAGTCCCGAAGGCGCGAAAACAACCACTGTAGTTTGGGGGAAGGGGTGATTAAAACATTGAAAACAAATGTAAATTGAATCTTGATTGAATAAAAAACCTGATCTGGAAACGCGAGCTAAGAAGGTTTTAGTTTGGTCACGTGATCAAAACGCAACTCAAGGTTTGGGGTGATGGTCAAAAACTGCACTGTAAGAGTCAGATTTCTAAACTGAAATTTTACGTCTGAATGTACGTTAGTTTTGAGATAAAAAGAATAAGAGAATAATATATACGCTCAAATCAGATATTACACGCGACTATTTTTGTTCTCATCAATAATTTTTCTCCGAAAGCATTTTATTTTTGAATGAGATTCTGATTTCTCATTTAATTGCTTTTACATTACTTGTAGCCCATGGCAACAAGTTGTTTGGCCGGAGAAAGCCATTTTGAATTTAATTTTTTCTTCTATAACTTCATGTATAATAACAAGCTTGATGAAGTTGTTGAAAGTGGAATGGAAAAATGTTGATGATTTTTGTTAGTTACATTTGATTGAATATTTATTTTTTTCATGGCAGAAATTTGGAATATGAATTTAACCCTTTCCCATGCCTTTTTTTGGGTACTTTTTTTGTTAAAATGAGCTAGGTCAAACTTATATCTCCTGAACCAGAAGGAATTAAAGGTTGATTTACAGCTCACTGGAGTTGAGAGTTCCTTCATTCTTTTAAAATTAATTGACACTAGTCCAAAATAATGTTTTCCTGAACCACTGCTATTTTTTTATGGTATGAGTTTCTTATCAGTGTGTACCAAGTTTATCTTGAAACATTTTCTCGCTGAGCTTTACAAAGCTTGCACCGCGCAATCCTTTCGTTCGAATCCAGAACACTAACAGGCAGGGTGTCAGGGAAATGTGGTGATGTGGTAAAAATTATCATTGCTTATTTTCATAAAATTTTGTTTGTAAAACATAAATAAAACAATGGTGGGCACAATACACGTTCATTTTTTACAAGACCATTAAAATTTGACATAACCTTCTTACGTTCTTAGCTTTTTTGGTTTCAAGCCTTAAAATGTTCTTAAAATGTTCTTAATTAAGTGTATGTGTGTGTGTGAAGAATATGAGAAGTGAAGTATTATCCCCGATTTTCCCGATTTTTTTTGTGAAAATATTTGTTTTTTTCAACCCATTTGCAAGGGGTATTTAGGACCTAGACGCATACCTAGGTCGTCCTGTACATTATTCGTCTAAACAAAACTTTTAAAGGGAAATCTTTGTACAGCCCGATCTATATCTAATGTCCTAAATATCCTCTTGCGCAACCTCGAAAATCTTATTATCTTATATAGCTTTAAATTCAAAAAATTGAAAATAATGGTGAATACGGCACCAGGGCGATTAAGCACCATTCCTCCATTTAGTCGATACGCGATTGATGATTTCGAGAAGAAGCAGAAAACACCCAATCCCGATTCTCGACCACACACAACGCAAAGTTTCCCGGATCGTCGAAGCCATAATCCGTTTTTCATCCGAAACGCACCGCACCCGAATAAAGTTCGACATATCAAGGGTTTGCTCGATATCCCTGTATGCACAGTTGATGATACTTTGTATAATGTGGTTGAACAATCGAGACCACCACAATCTATTTACAGTATATTGAAATTGAGAAGAGAACGATTCGTCCCGGGCATTGGAATGGGTAGGTAAAATTTTCAAGCAGACAAGCAACGTTATTTCAACGTCCTTTCAACGTCGAAGCAACGTTGATTGGACGTCAAAACAACATTCCGTGTCCTTGGGGTTTTAGTGCCCTCCATGCAGACCCAAGGCGTCTTTCCAACGTTGCTCCAACCTCAACATACACTCGTTAAACATAGATTGTAAAGACGTTGAAAAAAAAGTCAAAATTAAAAAATTGAATAGATCAATCCTTCCATACATTTTAAGTAAAAAGTTTGTCAGTAAAAGAAGCTGCTTTTCATTCATTTTGTGAATATTTATTTTTCATTTTTTTAAAGATTTTTCAAGGATTAAAAAACGTTTAGCATTCTTAATTATTATACAGTCAACATACAACCTAAATGGTTTGAAGAGCTTCAAAACTTTACCGACAAAGTTGGTATCAAACAGAACCATCACGTCACCATATCACCATTTCTCCACCAATCAAAAGCCGAGAATCGAACTTTAAACCAATCACGGCAGAGTTTGCGCACTGCTGATTCTACCCGGACTAGAAGTCAGATGTCATCCCGGAATGGTTCACGCGCCGGTTTCCAAAAAGCTGAAAATGATTTCGTGCGGCGTCAGTGTTCCGGGCGAAACATGGTGAACCGGACGAGCAATTTATACGGGAATGAGGTCATGTCCGCATTGAAACAAGACGTGGGTGGTAAAGATGTCTTAGTTGATGATAAAGAAAGCTATGTGAGAAAATCTTGATATTATTTTTAAAGCATTTTTTATGTTTAGGATCGCCGAATTCACTTCCATTCTCAAGGATTGGTTCTTAAGTGACCCGGACCATCACCTGGATGAGCAAATGCTCGAATTTTCAATATTGCATCGAATACCTAACCGGTACCCTCCCGCTTCGGTCACCACGCCTCTTTTCTTTTGAATAACTTTACGGAAGAACGTACTTTTATAAAGTCTTGCTAGCCAGTGGGCATATTTTCTATAAGGTGGGAATAAAAGAAAAGACAAAGAAAAAGATACGAACAAACCATGATATGTTTAAGTTAGGATTACGTCAATTTTCCTAACGGAGACAGCCGAAAAAATCCGGAGTTTGCCCTCTATTTTTGCAAAAAGATCCGTTATTTGCCCTCTATTTTGGGTGTTTCCGTTAGGAAAAATGACGTAATGAAAATATCATGAATTAACATAAGTTAACCATTTGTTTTCTTGCAGGTATTCCACTTATTGACGAGGATTTTGAGAACAGAAAATTATAATGATATAAAAGACTGGCTTATGCAAGCTCCATCTAAAGGTTTGTCTATTTGACAGACCCGATTTTAAATATCACTTCTGCAGAGGGTCTGCTTTCAATGTCGGCCACGAAGTACTAGAAGAGCGTACACCTACGGGCACCTCAGTAGGTAGAGCGCTCGCCTTAAAATCGAATGTTTGTAGGTCAACGAGTCCGGAGTCCGGAGACCAACAACCTAAAAACTTTATAAATAAGGAAATTATGGAATATCCAATTTTGGTATCAAGGGTAAAAAGCATAGCAGAGCTGATAATTCCTTCATAATGGGTATTCCCAACCTTCTATGTATTCTAGTCGTCTGGGAATTCGGTTCCCACTCGGTGCAATGATTCGCTTTGTGGTTGGTTAGCTGTGGTTGGTTAGTTGGTAGAGGGCTCACCTCACAATCGAATGATTGTAGGTTCGATCCCGTTTATAGTCCAATGAGTAGCACTAAACAGTAAAATGAATTGTGCGGTAAGTCAATGGAAGCTGACGGCAAGTGTGGCGCTCCACTTTCAATCTTTTTTTGAGATATTCTTATAAGCCACGGAGCGTTCTTATAAAAAATATTCTTAAATTACTATTTTTAGAGAAGGACACAGTATTGGACATGGTCCGTGCAATGACTAAAGTAAATACTGATGATGTCAGACTTCACACAGCATCACATCAACCGAATCGTTACGAAGAGAATTTCCTGTATCACGAATCTAGTCTAGATCCTGAGGGTATAGTTTTAATATATGCTAATCCGTGAATTTCGAAAAATATTTGCATGAATGCGTGAATTGAGGGGTGACTGGGGGGCCTCATTCAAATTTGGCAGATAAAGTTAAGGCTACTAAATGTTTTTAGTCTAAAGAAAATACTGATTTCTGCTAATGTCATCAGAATTTTCGAACTGACTGAGAACATATCACTTCCTGTTACAGGCAATATTTATTTTGATGGTTCAGGGTGGGTTAATTTAACCCTTTCCGTGCCGAGCCCTTTTTTGGGTATTTTTTGTTAAAATGAGCTAGGACAAACTTTAAACATCAATATCTCTTGAACCAAAAGAAATTGGAGGTTAGTTTATAGCTCGTTGGATAGCTGAGAGTCTCCTACTTTTTTAGCAGGCCCTGACTTCCTTGACGGCAAACTGCCCAGTGGTGCGGCTTCAAATCAATCTTTTTTTAGTTTTTTTTTAGTTAGAGGACAGAATCTAGTGTTAAATTTTGGCATATTTTTGATTTTCAAGGTTAAAATCTCTTCCAAAAGACCAAATTTCGAAATCTTTTGTGTCGTAACTGAATGCGCATTTTATTACCGTCAACTCAGGCCAAAAATCTGACCGCTGAAAACCTTACAAAATCTGTTAGAATAAATAGTATTGCAGTGGCCGTGACTCATCTTTTAAAGTGATCTACACGGCCCACGCTGCCATTGTGAGAGTGCGGAAGCTAATTGAAGTGATAACCTAGGCTAGAGTCAACCCGAAGCGCCACCATGGTTGGCGGTGAGGGGCGATAATTTTTTTGTGATTCTAAGGTGCTGAAACGGCTAAAATGAACTTGTTTTTCTGTTTGTTGTCTTCTCAGTATATCGACAAACTTAATTGTTCACCCAGGATTTTTTATTATGTTTGAAAAAAATTTACTTCGCCAAAAAGTAGCGTGGGCGTGGGCGTGGGCCCTGAAAGAGACTCTCTAGGGAGAAAAAAATTGAAATTTACTTATTGACGATTTTGAAGTAGAAACAGTAGAATTTAATATGAACAACAACCCCTCCCCTAGAAACTATGATTTTCACGCATTCCACGCATCAAAAATTCACTTTTCACGCATCATGCAAGCAATCTGAATTCACGCATTCACGCAAAGAAAAAAGCCCATTCACGCAATCACGCAAACCACTGAGGGGGGCCTCTTGAATGGATCTTAATAAATACTTGCAGAGTTAGTTATTAGGATTTTTAGTCTTTGCAAAAACAGTTTTTTTCCAATTTTCTTGGAAATGGCTGTTCAAAAATTTAGGGCCCAGACATTTTTGAAAAATTCAGAATATTTTCCATCTGACACACCAAGTTTTAATTTTTTTAGGGGTGCTACCATTGGGAAAATAGGGGTTCAAATTTCGCATATTTTGCACAGTCCATACCTTGCCCGAGGGTTTATCCAAACCAAGGGGGTTCGTTTTTTCGTTGCAAATCCGAGGTGTAGCTTTCCGGAAATGTTGACATCATGCCTTTTAAAGATTTTTTGCTGATTTCTTTGTCTCTCTCTCTAGTTTACCAACAAAACAACGGACATACAACAAATATATTAGTTTCACCAAGAAATCCGATGTTGGATCAGATACAAGAAAGTGTTGAAATGGACATTGACTACAAATCAAGGTAACAATAACGCTACAATTATCAAAATTATGAAAATCCATATTCCCACTGTTGAGGATGTCGATCTTTTTTAACACTAACCCCCCTGGATAGGCGTGCCGAAAATTTCGAACCCTCCAGGATATTCTTGGTCCTCGAATTCGTACTCCCTGGATATCCCAGGATATTGAAAATATTGAGCCCCTACCCCCTGGATATCCTTGCTTTTCAGATTCTTAACCCCTGGATATCCTAGGATATTGAAAATTTCGGACCCCCCTGGATTTCCTATATCCTCAACAGGGGGATACAGACTTTTTCTGGTACAGTCCATTGGGTTGTTCCAGAAAAATGGAAAGAGAGGGATGGAGAAGATAAGCTTTTTCTCAGAGTAGAAACAGCCCTAGCCCTTGATGACTTCGCAGTGTTTTTGAGAAAAAATGGAAATTCTCTTCAAAGTTTTCACAGAAAGTCCAAACTCTAAATGATGGCCCCAGTTTAGTAGAATAAGAGATTTTGGAGCTATTATAAAGCTCTGTTTGTACTCTTTCTGAGAAGCATTCGGTTTAGCTATAGCCACAAGACTGTAAAACTGCCTTTTCAGGGCGCCATTTTGCCCCTATCGGCGTCTAATGGCTAACTAATGACGGTACAACAACTGCGGGCGGAAAGTTCGGGGCGAGCTATCGACCGCCACATTTATAATGTGAGGCTGGATGCAACTTTATAATTGCATTCCAAACTCTATTAACTGTAGGTCTACTTCACCGAACATCTTCAGCGAACATCTCGGCTCATTTCTTCCAAGAATCTCCAAAGAGGATGCGGAAGTAGAGGGTAAGTGAAATCGAATGAAATGTTTATCGAGTTTTAAGCCAAATTTTTATGTGTAGTGTTCGAAATCACTTTTCCAAATGAATGATAATGACCCGGATCGTCGCCCGGGATAATTAACGACAGGTGACCTCGCTACGGATGTCGAATCATTTAAAATTCTAGGTATAGTTTCCAGATTTGCAGCTCTTAAAACAGTAACGCAATTTGCGCAGACGCAAAAATATGTTTTTCTTTAAACCAACTTTTTATGTTTAGGGCCTGACTTCACTTTCATTCTCATTATGTAACCCAAACCTTCACGTCGGGGTAATTAACGACTCGAGATGTCGATTTGGGTAGGTCTCAAACCCCAAACCTAAAGATTAAAGAGAGTTTAAAACCAGTCTTTATGACTACTGCAGATTGATAAAAGGTTTTTAATTTAAATATTTAGTTCGTTTTCAACGGCTTGCAACGGCTTGCCGGCATAAAATCAAATGTAGAATTAAAACTTGTGATGTGATTCAGGCTCAGGCTTAGCAAGTTTTAATTTTACATTTGATTTTATGCCGGTAAGCCGTTGCATGCCGTTGAAAACGAACTAAATATTTAAATCAAAAACCTTTTATCGCCCTCTGCAGCCGCCCTCTGAAGAAGTAGTCATAAAACGTTGCTATAACGTCAGCACGTTATTTGGACGTTGAAAGAATGCTGTAGCACAGAGACAAGAGTGTTTGGAAAACATTTATTATTAAATTATTTTTTACTTTATTCATTTTTTTTTAGAGATTCGAAGCAGATTGGTGTCAAGGAGCAGTTTAAATGTTTTTAATTGACAATTTCTTTAATTATCGGACAAAATTTATTCGGACGAAAGTGACTGAATATTTTGAAAGTGACTAAAATTTTGTCCGGCTAAAAACTTGGTTAAAGGCTATTTTTATCTAGTCTTACACGCTTTGTTTTTATAAGAATACCTTATCGGACAAAACAATGCCTGAGTAATTTTTCGTCGGACTAAATTATTCGTCGGACATAATTTTCGTCACCCACAAATATTTTCGTCACTTTTGTCCGACATTCTTTTGTCCGATAAGGTACATCAGTTTCCTAGTTGAAATGCATTTTTGAAATAAGCACCTTTGAAATATGTCCAATCAGTAAGTGTCAGCTGTGAATGATATGGTCGGCAGACTGTTGATTTCGATTGAAGTTAAAGTTGATAAATTATTGAATGTTGTCATCATTTCATTCTTTCAGATATTAGAGTTGCAATTATTGAAGGGTCTTTTGACGAGCTTCCAGCCTACCAACGAACAAGCAAGGCAGCGTAAAGTCAGTCTTGCTGGAAACAACATCATGAAAGAAATGAAATGTCTTGTAGAGGAAATCTTCCTGGATTACGATAATAAAGAGAATATCGAAGCGTCAAGTCAGCAGTTACTTGAAAAATGCAGGTATTGAATGAACGCCATCAACGGATAAACATTTCTCGATTTTTGAGATAAAATCACTAACCACACTATGTACTAATTAATTGAAGATTTTTATTCAAATTTCATACTCTGCACCCTCTATGACAGTTTATAAAGACTCCCTTGTTTTAAAAACTTTTCTTGAAGGAAAGTGGCAGAAATCACCCCTTTTTCTGAAAGGTGAATTTCTTCCAAAGTTTCCCTCTGTTTCTTAGTCCTTCTCTTTGAAATTACACACAAAGAAATAGTGAAAGAAGGGAGGCTACATTTAGTTAATTTTGATATAGGTTGATCTGGACACAATTGCGAGTTCTTCAACTCTACGAAATTTGTGTCAACAACATCCAAAAGGAAAGAGAAGAAGAAAACGAAAATGAAAGTTCTTTTGAACAAGAAACTGTCTTTGAATTTTGGAAGGTAATAACTGCTATCAAAATGAAAAGTATCCTGACTGCCTACTCCTCACTTAGATCTCCGTTTTTTACTTAAAGACCTTTCTTCTCTAAACTTACCGACGTCCTTGGCTGCCTGCTTGACACCGATTCCAACTATTTGGGCTAAACAGGGTGGATAAATATTGGAGCATCTTTTTATATAATATATTTCGAAAATGTTGGGAAAAAGGTACGCTTAGACTAACGTATTTTAACATGGAATGAACTCAACCGTTATTAAGAATTTGTTTGTTTTGAATTGGAAAAATGACCTGTTTGTTTTAGGTTTTGCGAGACATGAAGAGTGGTATGAGAGACATTCAATCATGGCAACAGATTGAAAATTTCCTTAGAAATGTTCTCAACGAAAGTCAAGAGCACCAACCTCCAAGGTACTTCCCTACTTGAAGGATTTCTTTTCTGTGTTTAAACTTTTAACCGAAAAGTGTTGTATTTAAAATATTTTACACTGAGGTTAGATTTACTTCTTCATTCAAAATTTAAAAGTACTATCTGATCAAGCTTGAATGAAAATCTTTTTTTGTAAATTTTGGGTGATGTTTATGTTTTTTCACTTTTAGAAGCGAAGAATTGAAGACATCATTCAAGAAGAATTGCGCCCAATTTTTTGTGGATATTGTTGAAGAGTTTTGTTTCAACAAAACAAAATTATCAAACAACAATGCTAATCAACAAAACGAAGACATTTTAAAGAAAATCATGCGGTATACATTCACTTCGGCAGGCGATAATACACAAGAATTTTCCCCCATTGCAGACGAAGCAGACCATTCACCTGTCATCAGATCTTTTATCCTTCAACAACTCATGAAGAGGTCGGTTTTATAGTCTATAATATAAAAGACTTAAATCCTCTTATCATCATAAGAATTTTCTAATGCGTCTGAGCAGTTTTTTTGCCCGCTCGTTCGTGCGTTTGTTCGTTCGTACCACGGACTTGTGAATTTAAATGGACATTCAACGTCTTTTGTTGAATTTTTGTTTCTTTGAACCATCTGTATTGGTATTAAGTATTGGTCATAAAAAGAAACAATGAAATTAAGCGAGATGTCACTTGGGATTAATTTGTTCAGAACTGTAAAACTAACGTCA
>JAUJPO010028786.1:0-19103 GCA_032270745.1 Tiaropsis multicirrata | reverse complement strand
CGAGCCGCCATGACAGTTGTCCTTTGCGGACAATGCTGGAACATCGATTGTTTTCCGAAACAATAGATAAACAATGCTTTGCTCTCCACCGTTTTATAAGATGTTTATCCAGAGTTCTATCTCCGTGGTAACAAGGCGGTCCGCAAAATTTTGCCGATATTTGAGCAGTCAAAATTTGCCAACTTCAAACTTGGATTGTGGTGTGAAAACTTAACATAATTTAATGATTTCTTTTTTAAATGAAAGATATGACTTTAATCTTTGATTAGCTCCAGTTGTCTTTTGGTTTCATTAATTTTCTAGGATATTAACAGGGATTGTAAAGGGGTCCTAAATTTTTAGTTTTTGGGGTTTTGCAACGTTAACTTTGCTGTAAGCACCCTAATCTTTTTGCTTACTTAGCTGCTATTAGGTTGGTTGGATAGAATTCTAACCAGGCAGATATATTCTGAAGCTGCTATCTGAAAGTATCTGGTATAAAGCATGCCAGCAGCCATCACCAAAGGTCCTCTTTAACAGATACCAGGCAGTGTTTGAATTTGGATACATCTGCCTGGTCAGCTTATAAAACTTCAATTTATGTGCTTTTCAAAAATATATACTTTTTAATATGTTTCATAGCAAATAAGATTGCAAGGTACCCCCTTTCGATGACAGGTAACACATCCTGCCTGTCGTTGGAAAATTTGGAAGGTTTTGTTTACTAAAAGAAGCGATATGTAAATTATAGACCAGATATTTTACGGCGCCAAAACTATTTCACAGAATGCAGAACTACGCTTGGCCAGTACATGTCTGCAGCCGACGACCATATTTTTTAGTAAGAACCATTTACATCTATACAGGATGCTCTCATTCCCGCGTAAAAGATACTCGAACCCAATCTACTGTGGAATATATTCAGGGAAAGTAATTTGCCGCCATATATACAAAAAATATTTTTGGTGGGAGGTTGATGGTTGTCGTCTCTTGCACAGTTGTTTCTAAAGAAAACACTGAATTTTTGGCTGACATTAGACTGCCAGACATGATGTTGTATTGGTTAGTGATGGATACCAAGGTAAGCAATGATAATCGTTCTTTGCAAGTAGTTTTAATCGAAAAGTAGCTAGAAGATACAGAAACTCCTACCCAAAAAATAATTTAACAATAAAAAACTGCCAGAGAGCCTTTGGTTGTGACAAACAGGGTGGTGTATTTTTACACAGAATGGACATATGGGAGAGGGTATATTGTAGTAGGTTTGTTGATACAAAGATTTCACTGAGCTAAATTTATGTTTGTAAACAATTTTAAACGAAACCGTGTACAATTACAACTTTATCACTTGACTAGTTTGACATTAAAGATGGTTTGGAACTAGCATAATGACTGCCTTTTTTAGATGGTGTGTCTAGATAACAGTTGTAATTGTTTTTTTCTATACTGTAAAAGACTGTTGGCTTTATCCATCAAAAATGTTTGTATCAAATTGCCTTTGTTTTTTGAGTTTTCATAATGAATAATAAATGGGGAGATATTAGGCCCATCTTTCATCCATAAGATAGACTCAATTTTTTTTGAGTAGATAGGTGAGGTTTGGAAAGCATTTTACATGTTCCTTTTAGAGATCATTCACATAGTAGGTACACACTAGTGGAGGAAGGGGCTCTTACGTTTGAGTACAAGGAAAATTGGGTTGGTGGAAAATTAACGTACACAAATTAAATATTTTTTCGCTGTCTTTTCTCTTGAACTGCCTTGATGGTACTTATCTGTTGGGTGCAAAACTGAGTACCGACTAGTAATATTAATTCAAAAATTATTAATTTCATGTGATTCTTTACCGTCAACCGGGGCTACTTGAACGGCGTTAACTCTACTTTCGGTTTTAAATATATATATTGATATCAGCATTAACAAGATCTTGCAGAAATGGTGTCTATTCTGGCATTCCATGTTTGATTGAAGGATCCCAAGTAGCCCCAGTTGACGGTTTCCCTTTCATAAATTATATCGGTTTTAAACAGATTTCAATTTGATATTTACAACTTTATCACCTGTCTAGTTCAACATTTGAGATGGTTTGGAACTAGCGCAAGGACTGCCTTTTTAAGAAGGCGTGTTTGGATAACAGTTGTGATTATTTTGAGATCAGTCGTTACTTCAATTTGAATCCTTAGCAACAAACTAGTCGGTCCATAGTGTTGCACCCACCATGAATTATGCTGCTTACATTATTTACTCATTTTAAAAATGAAATAAAATTGTGTGTTGTGGAAAGATTTTTATGTCAAAAGTTCTACTAAAATTTACTACACTTAATGTATTTATGAACCAGCAATCCATGTTACAGTCATAATTTATATCTTTAGAAAATATCTAAAACTTCAAAGAATTATACTGAAGTAATGGATAAAGAAGTTGATCTAAAAAAAAATTCTGATTCTCCAAAAAACGAAGATCAAAAAAGGTATTTTGCATACTTACTATAACCAATTGTAACCAAATGTTTCAAATACTAAAATATTTAGATGAAAGTTTGCAATCTTTTCATTGTTTAACTTATCCAATTTAGACACTCCCATTTTGGTGCACCTCTTAGGGTTGTTTACTGTTAAAGCTAAAGCTAAAGTCTGAAAGTAGTAGCAAAAACTTCTTACCAAGGCTAAAAAAATAATAGTTCTGTTACTCAGATGACAAGTTTTGTTTTTATTTTTGTGGAAACCTTTTTCACAATTTATAATATGTTTTTATAAAGAAAAACCTGTCGATCTATCGAAGCGCGTAAAAGAAGGAACAAACGAAAGCGAGAGAAAGTAAAGAACTTGAAGAAAGAACAAATCGCTGAAAAAAAAAAATCCAAAATGAAAGGGAGGCAAAATTAATGCGTTTAGAACATGAGAATCGAATTTTGAAAACAGCACTCAAACAAAGTCGATCCTCCAACTAGAAACAGCCAGTTGTCCTTTCTAAATTTACAGAATCTAATCTTAAGATGTTTGGAGATAAAAGTTTGGCAGTTTCAACCAAACTAAACCACAAACTTCGAAAGTTTGAATCACGTGATTTGATTGTAACCAAAAATATTGCTTCTGGTGTATTTGGAACAATAAAAAGAGCATTTATCAAGAGTATCCGGCAAACTGTTGCAGTTAAAGAGCTTTCAAATAAGTCAAGTCGTGCCTCAATGCTTGCTGAAGCTTCTTTAGCGATGGAAATGTCTGGATGTAAATGGTTTCCATATCTTTTTGGAATCGTGGAACCTAAAATTCTGCTGTTCGAACTTATTGAAGGCCATACTTTACATGAAATCATGAAAGACGGTATTGAAATGAAAAACTCACACAGTGTTTGTTTAGATTTGGTTAAGGGTTTGCATCAGTTACATGTTAAAGGCTTCTTGCATAACGATTTGCATGTTGGCAACATCATGGTGAGAGATTGTTTGTACATCAAAATAATTGATTTTGGAAAATGTACCTTAATTGAAAATCCTGCTGTTTACTCTATCAAACATGGCACTGATAGACACAAACGTTATAATACAATACATCGTCATCTGGCACATGAATTACGTAACATACCAGGATCAGTTGTTTCTGTTGCAAGTGATACATACTCGCTTGGTTACACTTTCAACTCGTTTGCTGAATACATCAAAAGTTCCCAGCTCAGTCTATTGTCTGTCCAAATGATGAGCAATAAGCCAGAGGAACGACCAACTCTTCCTATGGTTCTTCTTCAACTTCACAAATTAGATTTTTAGCAAATTGTTTATTAGATCTCTTTCCATTTTTGTCATATATATATCATCCGTAATCCTATTATTTGAGTACTTTTGATGCTTTTTTAATTCAGTCAATCTCTTTACAAATTTGTAAAGAGCGTCTGTAATTATGACTTTGATTGGTTGTGCACCGTGATTTTCAAATGCGAGAGACATAAGTGGGTTGCATCATGAAATTTACATCTTGCAGAAGCTTGTTAACAAAATCTTGATGGTTTTCTTTGCTCTTCCATTAGGTCTTCGACTTTCTTGCTTCAAAGTAACTTTTTGATGTTTGGACGTTAATTGATTAATTCTTTTGTGATCTCAGCAAAACTTCTTTTTTGGTTGGATTTTTTATTTGTACCGTGGAACTTGGTATTCATCATTTTTTCGTTGTCAGTTTCGTTTCCATGGCAGAAAATTGAGTTTCGATTAGGTTGGTAACACAGTTCTTGTCTTTGATATATTTTTGACATCTTGTTTGCAGTTCCTTGATAACATTGCTCAATGTTTTCTCCTTTTCGTTCTTTAATTTTATGATATTTTCGGAAGCTTCAATTTCTTTTTGGCTGTGTTCGGCTTTGGATTTGTTCTGCTTGTTTGTGGACTTATTTGTTTAGATCTTTCGCTATGAGACAGCAGTCTACACATTCATATTTTCGATAACCTTTAGGTTGGTCATCCTATTTTTTCTGATGATCTGCCTGTTAATCATGTCTAATCTTATTCAAATTATTTTCAAATTTGTAAACAAATGTCAATTGGCCTCAACATTTTCAATCTTTTTCTCTTAGTCAAATTTAAGAAGATACTTCAAAAAAGATGATTATTACATAAACTAAGCATTCAAAGTATACATTTTTTTTAAAGGAGACGTAAGGTTTAGGAGGTCGTTTTGCTGATTCTTTCACAGAAGATAGCTACAACTAAAAAAGAAAGTTTTGAAAAAAAACGAATAAAAAATCTTTTTTCATTGTTGAGATATTTATTCTTTTATTTTTTATTGAAATGATGTATTAGAAACGTGTAAGCTGTTTTTTCTCTCTATGTTCTAACAGATGAACCTGTGTGACGTCACACGCTATTATAAAGAAATAATTTTCAAATGTCTATTATTGTGCATTGAAAAAAAAACATGTTATATAGCTCATTATGAATGTCTCAACCTATATTTTTCAAAAATTTATAAAAAAGTAGGGCAAAAATCCTGACCTTACGTCTCCTTTAAATTGGATCTTTTTCTTTTTAAATCTAGGTGAAAAATTTACATTGAATTAAAACGCTTTTGTTTGCTAATTTCAATGGTTTGGTTATGGAGTTTTGTTCTGAATTTATTTATGCTGGACTCTGATTAATTTTATGCTGTGACAGGTAATAAAGTTTTTAATGCTTACAATCAGGTTAAAAAAGATTAATATACATGTTTTTTTATAAGCATTCTGAGCCCTAAATTTGGCAAAAGAATTAGTGTACTTAATTAGCACTTAAATGCATCAGGGTGTGCACCATGGCACCAAACCTGTCTAAATTATGCCTGGGGTTGAGTTTGTGTCTAGGGAAAGTGGGTCAGTTTGCTTACATATACATAATTTTATAGTATGCACTTTTCCAATATTCTTTCATACTCAAGTACAGCTTTTTTAATTTACTATTTACAGATTGAGTCTACCAGTTATGCCATCAATATTGGATCCAATGTGTTGTGGATTTGGAAAGATTGTGTTGTTTGAGAGTGGTGTAAATAAAAATTCGTGTGTTGCTAATGTTAGTAATGTTGTAAAGAATGGTTTTGAGAAATTTGTTGAAATGATGAGTGATGGAAAGGGTTTTGATGTAGGGTATGAGTGGTACAGGCGTAATGTTGGGAGAATTAAAGATAGTCTGCAATGTCTTGGAAAGAAATCTTGCGAGGAAAGGAAAGTGTTGATGGATGGTTTTTCAAGTGATGTTTGGTTGCAGTTGAATGTTAGTCAGAGAGAGCGACATAGTTTGGTTGAATGTAAGGGTTGTTTAAAAGTGGAAAGGTTTAGAAAAATGCTGTGTTTGTTTCCAATAAAAAGTGGTGTAGCAATGAAAAGGGCAGAGGCTGGTGGTTTGTTCAAGCCGACTAAAAGTGAGATGAGAGAGCTTGCAGCAGATAAGGTGAAGGAATTGAATATAGAGTTTTTATCAAATCATGGGTGTAGTTTTGAGGAGGCAGCTAGAAACTTGACTGCACATCAGAAAAGGAAGGAGAAAACAGCCATGGCTCGAGAGTTTAAGGATACAGTTGAGAAGCAATACCAGGAGACCGTAGTACTGAGGTTTGATAATTAATCTCTTATTTTTAGAAAGGTGAAACAAGGTGTTATTTTAAACAAAAATCTTGAAGCCTTTTTAATAATCTTTTTGTAAACACTTTGACCTCTTCTGTCTCCTCTGAAATTCTAACAAAGTGGAATAGAAATTTGAAAAACAATAACGTATTTTTCATATCAATTTTCAGAGCTTATGGTAGTGATACATCAATACGTTCACGTGAACGTGAAAGATCTTTGAGATGTATGGAATCGAAGTCCAACGCCATAGCACGAACACAGAAAGAAAATGCATTGATTGCTGCTGGCGTGAAAAGACCTCACGACCATGTTGGTCCAACCAGCAGTTATGTATTGGATAGTCTGGAAGATTGTTTGAATAAAGTTTGTTGATACTATTTATTTGCCTATGAAAATGTAGTTCTTTTTAAGATAAACCAAAGACTAAAACATGAGAAAATATCCACTTAACTACTTTTCGTTTATTAAAACACACTTGTTTTATAAGAATGACTTCTCTAAGAATATTCCCAGGGAGAATTTTAAGCTGAATATACACATCTTTTACAAGAGATAGACAACCAAAATTTTGACAGAGAAGTTAACCACCTGTTATATTTTGTTAGATTAATTAACTTCGTCCTCAACGCAGAAACATTATTATTATATGAATTGCGTGTAAACATTTGTTTGTAAAGAGTGTCAAAATTTATTCGAACTTCAGGTGAAAGAATTACAGAGAGAAGGTAAATTGGTTGTTTTCGAAGAATTGGCTAGGGAATTCAATCTCAAAAACAGAAAAGGTGTGTTATTCTTTTTCTTAATTTTATAAAAAAATTTATTGCTTGGTTTGTTGGTCAGTTTTTTCGGCTAGCGTTTTTTTCCTAATTTGTACAGGAATTTCATGTTTTTAATAAAATCTATGCATAAAACACTGCTGAATATTCTTTACTAGGCGATCATCCTCAAAATGCTGGTCAAGTGATAAAAAAGATTATCCGGGAGAATGAAATCAACCCTGACGACCTAAGAACCAAGTGCACTGGATCGATAACCAGGAAGAGATATAAACGGTGTGTATACAAAGCTATTTTTCTCATAATAATTTCTTTAAAGTGATAAAAGTCAAACTTATATAATCATATCAAAGTGACGGGTATACTGTGTATGAATAAATATATTATTTCCTTATTGCTTTCAGTTTGTGTGGAAATATCCGTGTACCGATGGAAGGAAACAAAAAACAACTAAAAAATGCATTGGAGGAATCTGTTGAAAAAGTAAGATATTCTGAAATCAATTTTTACAAGTAACGGTCTAAAATTTATCAGAACTATACAAGAAAACTGTTCTAAATGTTCGTAAGTAGGAATGTTTTAAGGCCCCTTTTACATTCAACTAGGGCCGTAACGGTTCCTAAATTTCATTATAGGGTCAATATTCATATGGAGAATCTATAGTGCCTCAAGAATTTCGAAAACTGAAGATCCAAGAAGATGACGAAGAAAAACAAAGAAATCGTTGAAAGTGTCATCGAAATTTCAGGTAGCCATCTCAAAGTATCATATCACAGAATCATGTTGAAGAATTCCTTCTTTTAAAACATCCTTTAAAAGTTTCTTATAAAATAGCAATTACGACCATTTTCATTAGCATCTTTATATTAGTTTGGATTAGTATTTATGATTTATAATTTATTTGTGATTTCTTCAAGGTCGAAAATTCACAATTGAATTGATTCGCCAGCGTATATTGAAGAAGACATCCAAATTCCTACGTATACAATCGGACGAATTTTTTGATAACATCACAGACGAGCAGTTGAAGTTCGAACTGGCGAGACTGAAAATGAAATTTTGTGAGAAACACCCTCGTCAACAGCTTGTGCGTACACTCAAGACCTTTAATCGACAGAGATTTATCGTATGCTGGCACGACACCTCGCCAATCGCAGGATCGTCGCATTTTTTGGTAAAGTTGTCCTGTCTGTATGACCAAGCATTATTCTTATTGGATGACGAGTATCTTCGGAAAACAGGTATTTTGGTATTCAATAATTGTTGTTTATTGCGCTCAGGCCGCATATAATTGTGAAATTATATGTGTCATAGAGCTGCAATAATAAAGAAATAAATATATCGGTTACATAAAAATAACATCATTATTGTCTATTTTTTCTTCTGTGGTTTGAATTTTGGACCTACTTGGCGTACTTTTGTTAGAAAACGATTTTGAAGGCAATTTCGGTCAATGATTATTGGAAAAATTCTTCAAAAGAAAATTATTTTTATAAACACATCAAAGGTCATATGTCAAATTTTGTAAACAAGAAGCTCCTTTTTATCAGTTTTATTTTAAATGACCATATAGTTCCTTCTTTCATTTGTTAATATGTCACGAACAACTCTTTCCTTGCTTACCAATAAAATAACTGACACTTGGGATTTATTTCGGCTAAAAAAACGAAATTCAAATACTGAACTCCGTTACTGTAAATTAGTAGAGCCGCCGAAATTTTATTACAATTTACAAGTATGACGTTTTTAAAAAAACACGCGTACCGTATTTCCTCTATTTAGTGCCTCCCTCTGATAAGCGCCGCCCTCTAAAGAGCGCCGCACCTGAAAGCTCAAAAATTTAAAGAGCGCCGCGGCGCTTATTTGAGGAAATACGGTATTAAAACCCGCCCTGATGATTGTGAGAGCTAGCCCGTACCAAACCCGCACATGATTTTTACATTTTGAAAAAGGTCTTGCCGTGTAACGTTTAGATGATTTTCTTCTGTTCGACAGTCCGCTACAGATACAAGGTAGTGTGGGCTAAATCCGTTTTCTTCTAACTGTCTAAATGTGAACAAGTCTGTAATTGATAATTACCGCAACAAAATTTATGGGTCGGGTACTGGCTAGGTACTAGGTTTTCCTGATTTTTCCGCAAGTGATAATTTCTTGCTTAAGGGTCTTTTAAACGACTAGTTTACTAGTCTCTCTAAATATTTGAATGAATTCTTTTCAGACATCATCGTAAGAATCCTTTTAGGGAGATAAAATCGAAGGGCGGTACGTTAATTAGCTATCCGAGATCCACTAGATTTCGTTGGATAATGGTTGCGGCAGTCGCTATTTACCTATAATTTCTCGCTTAATGTAACCTTGCTATTAGGGAGTTCCTAATAGCGAGGTTACGTAAGGAGCTATTTATGACCTTAGACGCGTTTGAGTCAACCTGTACATAATTCGTCGGAGCAAAACTTGTAAACAAAAATCTATTTATTACGTGTAACCTCACTAATATTGGATAGAAAAATAATAAATAAAAGTAAAATAAAAAAGCCGTACGGAACATTAGATTATAATGGTCTGGAAACATTGCTCACTGGAAGAACTCAGGCAAGCAGCGCAGAATTCTGCGCTACTGATTTTTAGATACAAAGATTTAAAGTTTTCTTGGCGGCTTTCTTTTGATATTTAATCAAAAGAATAAGAGTAAAATATTTTTCCTCCTCGTTATGTTCTGTACAAATGGCTAGTTTTTATTTTGAAGAGATTGTTGATTTTTTTCTTGAAAAAAGTGTACCAGATTTTTTTGAGTGATTTACCCCTCGGTTTACAATAATATTTTGCATCGCAGATTTCGGAAACTAATTATTTACCGCAAATTTATAACTTGGAATTTAGGGCGGGTTGTAATCCGAAGGAACCAAAGAGTTGTTCGAGAATAGCTGAAAAAGATGATTTGAAACTAAGCTATTCACGTATATTTATTCATTTTAAGGAGAGAAAACATCTGTTCAAACCAATGTTGAGTCACCGGAAATGTACATTTTAGCCCGTTGTCCGTCTAATGACCAACAACTGATGTACAGCGATATCCGACTTGAGGACATTAAAGAGTTTTCAACAACGCCCGCGTTATTACAAGGCGTAGAAATTAAAGACCATTTAAGATTTTTCAAGGGTAAGTACCACCAATTTTTAAGCTTTGCGTCAACAATTAATTTTATAATTGTCACGGGCTACAATGCCCGGACGAAAGGTTGTAGACTTTGTTAAAATAGCAGAAAATCTGCGAAAACGCGGTGTAACTTCCACTTGTTGCTTTTGTTTAGTTCTGGTGGCAATATCTGACCTTATTTACATCAAGGAAGGAAGGAGCTCAATTAACTAAATTGATTTTTTTTCATATAAGGTGACGCGCCAGCTTGTCAGCTGGAGTCCGGCCATCAGAAAGGCGGCGATTTTTTCTGCTGGGGTTGCTCGATGAACGCAAAAAGATGTGACGACATCGGCTACATGTTTGCAGCTGAAAGACTAAACTTACAACAGCGCTTAGAAAAGCTAAATCATACAAGGTATGAAGAAATTGAAAAAAATTAAAACCGAAAAACAAACCTCCGCTTATGGGAGGTTTATTATTATTATAATTTTTAGGCTAAAATTTCCGTTTTTTGGACAAAAGTGACGAAAATATTTGTGGGTGACGAAAATTATGTCCGACGAGTGCGTAGACCGACAGAAGGTTACTTTTAATGTAAGAAAAAGAATAAGACTGTTTGTTTAATTAATAAATTGTTTTTCATATAATTTTAGTTACAGTCGCACTTGTCTCAAAGACCAAAAATCTAGCGTGCTCGATAAAATATCCAAAGATGAAATCATTTCGGAGCTGCATCTACGGGATGTTGAATTTTCCGTTCGTGAGCTGAAACCGGCGCTGTTATCGTATCTGGTCGAAGAATTTGCAGGCATCCATCGACTACCAGCTCTTATGTTTTACAAGCCTTCGTTGACCTTGCAAGAATGCCACCTCGAGCGTTACGAGATTATGCAAATAGAACCATTGCATGCAATTAAGGGACACATCGCCAACGTATACGAAGAAATGCCGGGTCGATTACCAACTAAAGCCGAGAAGAAAGAAATGGATAATGCGATTGAAGTCTCCTTCATGAAGGACGCCAAAAACGGAGCAGATTATCGCCGTAGTCTGGTCGATTTATGTGTATTGCTTCATCGCAAGATCGATCCAGATTGCTTTGCTCTTCTTCTTCAATTGGTGGAGATTCAAGAGATCATATATTTGAACGAAATGAATCGGTGTAACGCAATCATCTTTCGCTACCACAACCTCTCTTTCATGCATGCGTTGGCCATCAAGGAGGTTTTGGCCCAACCGAAAAAAATCACCAAACGAAAACTTCATGGGCAATATTATCACTCATTGATCGACCATGGTCCTATTGCATTCCGAATTGTATCACTTCCATCAATAAATGCTGAGGATGAAGAGCGTGTATTCCATCCATTGAAAAAGTTGGCCGGCAATACATCAAACCATCATCCGGATAGTGCCACAATGAATTTATTCGTTAGGTATCAGATCAGAGCTGAATTCCATGCAGAGGTAACCTATAACGAAAACAAAGATCATGAAATTTACGTTAGTAAAAACAAAAGCCTTCTGCCACCCTTCAAACCATCCCTGGTGCCATTTGATTTCATTGAGTCAAAACCGCATGCTTATCAAATGCACCTTGAGAGGATCGCAGACTTCATCATGTACGAAAACACGTGGACTGAGACAAACACAGGAATTCTATTTCATGACACAGACGAAGAATTATTCAAGGAAAAAGATGTCCACCATTTTAGGTAAACATTAAATAAATGAAGCAAAATTAATTAGTTATCTCTATTAGTCAAGCAATTTGGTTGCTATCAAACTCCTCAAAACTAAACCAAATAAATAATCAAATCAAATTTCTTTCACTGCTTTTTCAGATCGTTTACATTGAGTGAAGAGAGGAATCATATCAAAGACTGTTGGAAGGAGTTGATCACCAAGATGCAAGAAAGAATTCCAGCCTTCGTTATAAAAGATGAAGAAGGAAAAAGAACGATTTTGAAAAATTTGAAAAGACCAAATCCTCATATACGCGATGACGTAAGTGCAATTGCTGAATGTGGATAAGAATCTTTAATAATTATTAACATGGGAACTTAAGGATTTGGAAATTAACAGCTGAAAAGATCACATAATTTATATGTCAGTGTTCTTTTTTACAGGTTCCACTTACTTCTACACCTCGTAAACATCAAACCAGTGCAGATAAATCTACTGGTAAGTTTCAGTTTGCAATACTTTAAGGTCAGAAACTTTTGCGGTTTTGCGTTTTTTGACAGCAAAAGTTTCTGACCTTAAAGTTTTAAAATCGGGCTGGCTAATTTGGAGTAATTTTAATGTGCAATATAATTTCTTTCTTTCCTTTTCTATTTTAGCAGATGAAGGTCAAGTCAAAATGAACATAGAGCAATCCGCTGTCCATATGACTTTAACTGAAGGTGTTTTAGAAGATGAAGGTCAAGTCAAAATGAATGTAGAGCAACCTACTGTCAATACGACTTTAACTGAAGGTGATTGTGTTTTTTCAATTATTACAGGAGAAATGCAAAATATTGAAGGAATTCCATAGGAGAAAAAATTTGTGACATTCATTTAAGAGTCTCAACTACAAATATGTTAATACAGAAGCTGTCACAATTCATTTCATTCTTTCAGGATCAACATTTGAATCATGCAGACTTGCAATAGACAATATGGGAATGCAGACTTTAGATAGCAGTTCCATCAACAAAAACTCTACAGTTGAAGGTAATTAGTTTGCGACAAAACTGATGAAATTTAATATACTACAACACGAAAAAACTCATTTAGATTCCTCATACCTCATACCAAATTATGTTGCATGGAAAATCCACAATAACTACTTGACATCTTCACATCATGGAAATATCTAATTCGAAATCAAACATTTTAATTTATTATTAGATGAACCAGATGTTACATGCAAGTGTTGTGGCAAAGTAGTTTGCTCAGAACAAAATGAACAAGGTTAGTAGCTATACAGATGGTTTTGAGTTAATTAATTCAAAACACACTCAAATTACTTGAACAATGTCATCAAATAGACAAATTGTTAAAAATAAAATATCTGAAGTAATTTATACATTAATAGCCGTATAGCACTATTCTGAAATATGTCCATGTGTCTGTAACACTAGGTGTGATCTTGCGTCCTGTTAGCCTCGATGTCACGCAAGAAAGTTATAATTAATTAACCTTTTTCAGATCCAACAACCTCCACACTTCCAATAGAACAGCCACATCCAATTGTCCAACCTGAAGAGAAAGGTAAAAACTTAATTACAAGAAGCACATTATCAAAAATTAAGAAAGAGACAGATAAATTTTGAACTTTCACTAGATGTATAATGAATAATAGTAATGTATAATAAGAAAAATAATAATTACTTTTCAACTCATGGTTATTTCTAGAAATCAAAAGTGCAGTCTACTTTGTCCGGAAAGAATCTAAGACTATTCAAGCTTTGCAGGCTATCTTTCCAACTCTTCAAGCTGAAATCTCAGAGTATGAGAAAATAAAGGAGAAGTTTGATAAGGACAACACAACGTACAAAACAGACTTGCAGAAAACGGGGGCACAATGGGAGATCAAAATCATTATTGCATTGGAGGATGCCAAAAGCGAACTGAAGTCTTTTGACAAGAAGGCGGTAAAAAAGTTCAACAATAAAATGAAAGGTGAATACAATACTTTGAAAAATAAGCTAAAAACATTAAATGTTTTAAAGAGACATTTTTCAAGTTAGTTTTTGAAAACATTATTTAAATTTAGATTTTTAACATTCATAACATCCACAATAATAAAGCCTTACTATTCAAAAAGTTGTCTTAAAACCAAGTCAACTTTGAACATAGTTGTTACTTCATTGGTTGATCTAAAAAAGATCCAATTACCTTAGCCAGGCTTAGTTATGACACTTTGAACAAAGTTATTTTGGATGCTTTCATGGTGACATTAGATATTAGATTTATAAAATTATTTTCTTATCTTAATTTATTACACAATAAGCTGGTTCAATTTCCATATTTTTGTTTTTATTTTTATTTATATTATTTATTTAAGTCATAGTAGGATTTCATAATGGATGCAATTCAAAATTAATTTATTACTTAGTAGTAGACCATTTTGTTTTTTATTTTGTTAATAAATTTTCCGAGGCGAACCTTTAAACTTAACAATATTTATTTAATAAATTGTATTTTTATTATTAAATTTATATTTTTAACTAGTGTGATGTTTATAATGTACTATTCAATAAAAAACAACAAATAAACAAGAAAATATTTTATGTAAGTTTTCAATAGAACTGTTCAAGTTCCAGTTTGGTCAAGACAGTCTGGTTTTAGAGGTTAGAATCCACCTTAAACAAAGTATGTATAGTGGTTGCTTAATAGCATGGGTAACTGTCTTAAGAGAACATTTTGATTATCGAACTAATAAAACTTAAACAAACAACATAATATAAGTTTGATTAATTTGGTTAATCAAACCTTTTGAAAAATCTAAAAACATTTTGAGAAATCAATAAGTTAGATTACAGTAGGTTCGATTAATTAATCAAACTGCAATATTGCAAAAAATTTGTGAGAACGCGATTTAAGTTCAATTACCAAACTTAATGACTTAAATGCCCAACAAAGTTTGATTAAAGTTTGACTTAAAAACCAGGTTGATTAGGCCGATGGAATTGACAAACCAGTTTAGCGTCACCCGTCCGCATGTCTTAGAGGTACCCCCATGAAAATTTCATTATTTTGTAATTATACAATTTCTAGCTCTTGTCGCAGCAAAAATCTTTCCTCGATAGCCTGAGTTTACGGAAGCTGAAATAATTCATTTTTGGAGCTTGTTGTGGGAAAATGGCGAATAATTCTGCTGTTTGGAAAATAATGAATAATGAAATGAAATTTTGATGCATGTATTTTTGGGAGAACAAAAAATGTTAAACTGGTATGTAAATTCCCTTGGCCTAATACCCACGTCTAGTTCAAAACAAATGATCACAATACACCTTTCCCGTAATTCAGATTTTGCTGGAAGACATGTGGGCTCCACTGTTGTGTGAAAAATAAAGTGGAGGTAAACAAACACGTTTTGCTTAAGTTTGCTTAGGGAAGGTAATATTTTGTCTTATACTGAAGTTTGCAAAAACTCTATGCGATAGATTTTGAGAAAAAGGCCAAAAACCACTCTTCCATGAGGAAACATATTCATAAGTAAAATTGGGTTTGTTTACCTCCCTTTAAAAAACGATGTAGTGCAAAGAATGCGAAAAAAATCTGGAAACCGGAATTACGGGAAAGGTGTATAGATCAGGTTAGGGTTCTCTTGGTATTGCTCTATTTTTTATCACATGATGAACGTGAGCAAAACAAAAAATTTGACGACCCAGGACATTACCATACAATAGACCATTTATCTTGTGACACGCATAAGGAGAGGGGAAGTTGATGTTCTGTTTACCGTTGCCCTAGAAAAAATATTTGATGCAGCAAAATTTCATTATTCATTATTCTTACCTTACAGCTTCTGAGTTCCAACACAGTCTAAAATGTCTTTTTTTGGTTTTTCATCTACTTTCAGTTTCAGAATTGAAAACGCATGCGCCAAATTTAACCCGCATTTCAAACGCGTCTTGAAAATGTAAATTTAGAAAATCCGCCCTTTGGAACAACCGGCGCCCTCATATGATTACCCGCCTTTCTATGAGAGAATAAGAGCGGACGTGAATGGAGCCACTTTTTTGCACAGAAAACATGTTAAAAATAAGCGAAGGGGTTGTTTTTTATTCAACTAAGAATGGTGTGGGTTTATTGAAGGTAAAAAGTATGAAATAATGAAATCTTTTCAAATAATGAAAAAAATTTGAGCGGTAGCCAAAACAGATGCGGGCGGGCAACGGTAAACAGAACATCAACTTCCCCTCGCCTAAACAATGCGACCTGCAAAACGGCCCGACTTTTGGAGGCAAAAAGATCACAGCATATAAGCTGGGGGAGAGAAGACTTTTGATTATTTCAGAGTTTCTAGAATAGGATTTTGAAAGAAATTTTAGTATGATTTCTGAGTTGTATCTAGAAATAAATTTCAAAAACATCTGAGCAATGCTTTTTGAAATATCATTGGAAAACAAGGTGCCTCTAGCTAATTTACTGAGTGTTTTGCCTCCAATAAAACGTCAACATTTTAGCGCAGGAGCGTACGGCAGCAAACAAATAAGAGGTCTATAGGCAGATTCTAACCTTTTAGTACAGTGGGAGATACTTTTGCTGCCTGTAAAAATCTCACTGTACACGCTTGATCAGGGTGAAAGGGCAGTCTGATTCTTGTGGCATAAAATATTTCAACTGTATGTACGGTGGGCCCTCTAATAATGTAGTGGTTTTTTCACAGTACTGCCTCCATAAAGGCTTCCAGAGGGTATACAATCAGTGTGAGTTTTTCAAAGAAGACTCAAACCACCTTATAACTGTACATAGGTATTTGAAATGTCTTCTGTGGATAAGATAATCAAAGGAACAAAATTTATCCAATTTAGAAGAGAGAAGTACCAAGGGTTAAGGAATATGTTTTAACTGGCCTGGTGAAAGCTAATCTTTCCAATTCCAAACAAAATAACTTTACGAACCTTTTCTTGTAGTGTTGGAGCAGTAATTGATTGGTTTTCTTCAACTGTTAAGTGCCAGATTTGAAAGAATTAGCTGGCTTCTATGCATGATTTTCAAATTTCGCAGTGAGCTCCGTCCTCCATTGAAACTTCAAAAATGTTTAGTCGGGGAATTTACTGACCACGCAGAAAATTTAACAAAATGACCCGGGCATCTCATCAGGTGACCAAAGTAATGCCGTCTGATTGAGTGAATAAACTTTTACGGTCATTAATTATTGCGGACGGGTCGAAATGAAAATTAGCGGAATTATAGCTAAAAGACCCGCGCCTTGTTATCACGGAGCAACTTTGAAAGGTCATATCTTCGGAACCGCTTGAGCTATGAAGCTGGCTGACCCCTCATTTTTTTTCTCAGCTCAAGCTCTTTCACATGGTTTATATTTCGTTTTCTCAAGACAAGTTTAAAATTTTGACTGTCCCCCCTATCATTGTTTATTGGGACTGTGGTGCATGCGTTTTCTGCATTGAAAATTACATAACTTTATTATTTTCTAAGCCTAATTTAGTATATTCTTTTGTTTATCAGGTTATCTTTCACAGAGAATCGCCTCTTTTTGACATTTCATTGCACACTTGTGCTCAGGCGATCTGGCAGTACTATAAATATTTCATTGTGGCCCATGTTATGTTTCATTGTACGTTCGTACTCAAGGCTCTTTGTAAGTTTCTTCATTTCATTTAAAGGAGTAATTTTTTCATTTATAATTTAGAATCTGATTAACATTTAACATTTTCGCTAAGAAAGTTTATTAGTTTTTACATTCTAAAGTTTCCAGTCTTTTTATACCATTGTTAGGGTGGTCGGAAGTCGCGCGATTCGAACGTGACAAAAGCCGCGGTAACAAAAAAGAGATAAAAAGAAGAATTAAAAATCAAATATCTAAATGATAAAAGGAGATAATTACTTGGAATTTGTTTTAACGTAGAAAGAAATTATATACCTTTGCAATGCAAAAAACCAGACGTCCAGAGCGCTTTTCGTTCGCTCGCTATAAACGTTTTTCATGTCTCGGCTGCAATATTTGTTTTTCCCAAACGTACGGCACGCGAATTTCAAAATACCAATGGTTACTTTTGTTAAGATTACGAGAGAGCTGTTCGGTCTCGTAACCTGCGGTTTCTTTGTTGTGAAAGAAGAATGAATTGTCTTTCTTTTGCTACTGTGCATTGTTGAAGTTTGAGCGTCGTCTTCCAGCCAAGTTAATTCAAAGAATTAAATCCGAAAATTTTCGGGTAATCAGTGGAAATTTTATATGATGTAAAAAAACACAAGAAAGCTTAAAGCTTCTTCTTTCTCACTGTGAACTTATTTTTCATCTATTTTCAATTGCTCTTTCGTAAATTCAAGATTTGTACTGGTGGGTAAGTGACTTTTTCAACCGGTTAGAAATTTTTTTTCGGTTTGAGCATTACGTAATGAATTGAACTTTTCTAACTTCTCATTGGTTAAAAAACGTCAAAATGGCGACTTCTTATGTAAACAATACTTTCTCAAAAGAAGATCTCAGAAAAATTGTGTATCAACAAGAACTTCCAGAATCTTGGAATGAAGGTTGTAAAATCAGTTACCAGATGCTTTCTGATATTTTCTCTTTTTTTGAAGAAAATCTCCTATCTTGTGTGAATTTAGTTCCTGTTTTCAATCTTCTGTGTGGTAAAAATGTAGCATCGATTGTTAAGAAGCCTTCTAATTTTCAAAAAAAAAATGAAAATGTTTATCATGAAAAACAAGCACTGTTTAAATAGTTATGTTAAGGATCTTTATGATGACATGGGTAAATCCTCATTAGAAATTGGTCCATTATGTAGTATTATTGGGTTGACGTCAGATAAACTGACTTCAATTGATTTTAACTGCCTGAAAAATGCAATTAATGAAATTCAGAACAAAAAAGGGAATGTAAGTATCACCTGCGGAATGTTATTAGAGTTGAAGTCTTACTGTTTGAGTCATGGTTTCACTTTTGACATCTTTCATCAGTGTATTATGCCTCTCTTTCCTGAATGTGCTAGTTCTATTAATAACTTTAGGTATGTAATTAAAACTTTACAAATTAAAAAAGATAAGTTAAGACTCAATAATTTAGAAATGTTTTTGAATGAGCCCTTTTCTTTTCCTGTTTCCTCCCAATCAACCCAAAGGGACATTGAAGACAACTTAGTAATGGATAAGAACAAAAACTTAAACCATGAAGAATTTGATAAGGTCATTTCGTCCCTATTGGAAAAAATTGACAATCTTGAATCAAGGGTCTTTGTATTGTGTGAAAGCTTACAGGAGGAGGGCAGGGATAAGCTGAATTGTTTGAATGAAATGAAATTTCTTCAGAAAGAAAGTGAAAAAACTTCTTTAGATCTGAGTAAAGCCTTATCCAAGTTATCGTATTTATCAACTCGCAATGTTAACAAACGTGTTAAGCGTCAACAAGATAAAGTTGAATTATTAAACGAAAAACTTTC